>JAFFST010053968.1:2944-13272 GCA_022414735.1 Noturus placidus
AAAGAACAGAAAACTGCTGTTCACAAACGCTCTCCATCCAACCTCACTGAGCTCGAGCTGTTTTACAAGGAGGAATGGGCAAAAATTTCTCGATGTGCAAATCTGATAGAGACATACCCCAAGTGACTTACCGCTGTAATCACAGAAAAAGGTGGCGCTACAAAGTATTATTTTAAAGGGGCTGAATAATTTTGCTCGCCCAATTTTTCAGTTTTTTATTTGTTGAAAAAGTTTGAAATATCCAATATATTTTGTTCCACTTCATGATTGTGTTCCACCTGTTGTTGCAAAAAAAAAAACAAAAAAGGAAGAAGAAAAAAAAAATCACACAAGCACATAGAGAATGCCAGAGAACAGTGTCAGGTTATGCTCCATTCTTTAACTGTGCAACTGTAAGTATAAATAAATAAATAAATAAATAAATAAAAACTGCCGAGATAGAAACATCATAACAAATAGGTTTGCTCTTAGAGCTGTGCCCCAATAGCTCCAAGTTAATTACACACATTGTAGTTTGTCAACAATAAAGGAAAGCCTCCTCAATTACACAGGATAGCCTGCTGTGGTTATGAATGTTTTATTTTCATTTGCAGAACCATGGCCTATGGGTAGAGCCATGCTGCTTTCACATTTTGTGCCAATCAGGTCCCATAGAATAAATGTGCACATACAACTTATTTGATGCACCCTATATACAATGAATATAACCATTTTGTCATAACTGCGCAATGTACTGTATATGAATGAATTACTTTTTTTGACTGCTCTGGAGGATATTTACTTCTACACACCCACATCTCCATTAGATTGATATGTAATACATGAATATATCTCATTTTTTAACATATTCGGCCACACTTCTCAAAGTTGCACATACAGTAAAGTGTAGTGGAACAAAATGATGTTCATTCAGGTCCATGGTGCAACATTGAATAGTACACAAGAAACATAAAGTGCAAATACACAAAAGTATGAGACGAGTGCAAAACAATAAGTGCACAGAACATAACAATAAATACATAGGAGATTTACTCTCCTATGTATTTATTGTTATGTTCTGTGCACTTATTGTTTTGCACTCGTCTCAAACTGTTGTGTACACAGCACAGTGGATCCATTGAACATCGACTGTAAACTGTAAGCTATTGTATAATGTAGCAGCACAAGTATAGCAGCAATACTGGCAGAAAAAATGAAGTATATGGTATAAAGTGACTGATGCAGCAATGTAAAGTGCAGTGTGCGGTAGAGGCTTACTGAAACCATTAACACCATCCCTACAATGAAATATGGTGGTGGCAGCATCATGCTCTGGGAAGGCTTTTTCTTTTGTAGAAAGGTGGTTCTACCAAATACTAGACTAGAGGGGACAAATCCTTATGCAAGAAACATTTTTCAGTGTTATTGTATCTATTTATTTATTTATTCCTTTAAAGACCTGTTTAAAACGAATTAATTTTAACTTCTAAAATTTACTTTAAGAGCATTTAAGTTTGCAGTAGAAATATTGTCTGGAACAATCTGCTTAAGTGTAATTTGTCATAAATATAAACCTGGTGACTTAAAAGGGCATTCACATGTTTTGCAAGTCAATAAATTTCACTTAATAGTCCCAATGAATCTATAGGATGTATGCATTTTTATGCCAGCAGTAAACAGATAACCACATTTTAACATGTAGACATCACTCTTACTCTTTGTATATATTATAAAACAACCATCTCTCTGTAGTGCTTTCTGAATCAATTATTTTGTTAGAAATAAACATGCCTATATGCTACATATGATATCATACCACTATATTTTCATTTACACTTCATTGAAATTGAACTGCCCAATTACAAGTTCTAATATTGAAAAGAGTAATGGCAAATAGTACTAATTAATTCTGCACTGCAAATACTTCGATTTCCTATATAGAAACCATTGGTCTCTATGCACCTAATGTGTGAAAAACATGAAACCTCCCAATCTTCTGCCGATTTTCATCAAATTACCAATAACTATTCTTTTCAGCAGCTATATGCAAACATTTTTACTTATGACCTCATGGTCCACCACAACATTTGTCACCTGTGTTATTAAAGTTCTCAAATAATTTCAAATTAATAATTTCAAAGCAGTCTATATCTGCTTTCCCCTGCATCAAGTCTAGGACAAAACTATAAATGTCTTACATTCTAATTTTGTCCATTAGTCTGCTAAATGTATGCCTGGAAAATCTAGCTTCCAGCATTATATGGTTAAAACACTAAAAGGGTAATGCATGATTTATTTTCCTTTCAGCTCTCCAATAAGAGATATAACTTTTTAGCATATAACCCCCAAATGGCTCATTTGGCTAAAGCACTGATTCTGCTGTGAAGAGATGCTAATCGAGCTATCTCTGAGAGATATAAGGACATTGTTGGCTGAGAAAGATGGCAAGGTTCTCAATTTATGTATTATCCACTGCCATTTTTCACACCTGTTCGTATTGCTCCTATTTTATTTAATTTATAACTATTTCTCTTTTTGATGTTGTACATATCTGTATTTAATATTCAGTGTGTTTTTTTTTTGAAATCTGCAATTCTGCATTTCATTTTATTGTTATTCTTTATGCTGCAGTAACATAACAATAAATTATATCTATCTATCTATCCATCTATCCATCTATCTATCTATCCATACGTTATAGATAAAGAAGACTTCCCCTTACTAAAATTTGGAAAATCAGTTGTTTTGCGTGGTTTATACACATGGACTTGTGTTGTTAGGCTGCACACCTCTCCTGACCTTCATCTGGGTTGGCAAGGGTACACTGGAGGCTTGGAATCAATGACCAATGCCAAGTAAACTCCCAGGTTTTGTACCTGCTCACTAGGACGTGAAATCACTTTGCCACATTTTTTTCCCTTCCCGTCATTCCTTCTGTTTTTGTATACCCAAGCTTTTCTCTAAAACTTCCTTTATTCAGTACCCCATGCTGGCACACAAACTAAAAAGGCATGCTTTGTTTCTTCTTTTTCATATCCCCTACAACCTCCAGCTGATTTTTTTGTTATGGTAGAAACTTCTAGGTGTGCTGTCTTCTATTTCTTGTGATAGTGCCTAAGGCTTGGTACAACAACAACTCTGCATAATTAAAACTATGTGAAGATAATAACGTGATTAATGTGTTTACATGAGTCACTTTTAGAATGCTCCTTAAATGTACCCGTTGTACATGTTTTAGAACATAATTAGATTAACAGCCCGCGTCATTATGTCACCGCGCCACGCCATCCGACGTACCTCTATAATTTCACATATCAGCATACAGTTCGTCTTCGTTATGGTACAATATACAATTTTGGGTGTTTTTATTTATTTATTTGCCATGCTGTAGGTGCAAATGGACAACTGATTGAAGCCGTGCGCTGCATCCCAAACCGTCTATATAGTAGCCGAGACACATGTATTTTTCCCGACTACAGGCCTATAGTAGGAATGTATGCAGTTTGGGACGCAGCCGTACTCTCTTGTTCGCCGTAAAATGTTGAGCACTGCTGTGTGATCATGTCCTGTCGCAGAATGTGGTGAAAACTCTCACATGACGTTAATAATGTGATTAAGATGTTTACATCTCTGTAATATACGTCGGTAAAACGACTAAACCAGGAGTACTCCACATGTCTTAATTCAATTAGTATTTACTTTTAATATGACCTTAATCAGATTAAGTTTATTCAATTCGATTATATATATATATATATATATATATATATATATATATATATAAAAAGAAAAAGTGACCTAAGCTCCTCTGATTAACATTACCACCACTTAACTGTTTGAGCTGGTCTCTATTGATTGTCTGCATCTGGAGAAGTGTAAAGAAGGTTTTGAATATATTTGAGTTGTGACCGACCACATGCTTCACTCAAGCATATGAGTGCAGAAACAAAAGTGCCAAGACAGCTGCTCGGGGACTTTGTTTTGATGTTTGGGTTCCCAACTAAACTACACCACGACCAAGGCAATGAAATTGATGACAAGCTGTTTGCAAAGTTGCAAGTACATAGTGTGCAAGGCTCTCAAACAACACAATATCACCAGCAGGGGAGCAGTCAAGTTGAGCGGTTTAACCAAACTTTGCTTGCAATGCTGAGGACCCTACCTGAGACCACCAAAGCCAACTTGAAGACATCACTTGCAAAAGGTTGTGAATGCATACAACTGTACAAGAAGTGAGACGACAAGGTTTTCTCCATAGTATCTCCTGTTCGGTCAGACTCCAAGACTGCCTACTGATATTATGTTCGATGAACCAGCAAACAACCAAAACTCCTCTTATCATGACTGTCAGTGCATTTACATGGACAACAATAATCCACTTTTAACCCGATTAAGACAATAATGTGATTAAGAAACTACAATCTACACAGCAATTTTTAATAACCCTGATCAGGGTTGTGTCTTGTTACTTGTGTTACTCGACCTTAGTGCAGCTTTTGATACAATAGATCATAGTATTCTCCTTGATAGATTAGAGAATGTTGTTGACATTAAGGTAACAGTCTTCTCCTTGCTCAGGTCCTATCTTACCGAACATTATCAGTTCGTAAATGTAAATGAAGACTTCTCCCCTCATAGAAAAAGGTTCATAGAAAAGGTTCTGTTTTAGGCCCACTACTTTTTACTTTATATATGCTACCTCTAGGTCAAATTATTCGTAAACATGGAATTAGTTTCCACCGTTATGCTGATGATACACAACTGTATGTTTCAGTGAAGCCAGAGCACAGACAGCAGCTTAATAAATTTGAGGATTGTGTAAAGGACATCAGGCGTTGGATGCTAACTAATTTGCTTTTACTCAATTCTGATAAGACAGAAATACTTTTGTTAGGACCACGTGTAGCTAGGAATAATCTTTCTGATCACATAGTTACTCTGGATGGACTTTCTGTTTCATCATGTGCAGCAGTAAAATACCTTGGAGTGATTATTGACTCCAGTTTATCATTTGATGCTCATGTAGATAATATTACTAGGGTAGCCTTCTTTCATCTCAGAAATATTTCTAAGATAATAAATGTAATGTCACTACATGATGCAGAAATATTAATTCATGCTTTCGTTACCTCTAGACTAGTTTATTGTAATGCCGTACTGTCTGGATGTTCCAGTAGAAACATAAAGAAACTCCAACTAGTCCAGAATGCAGCTGCTAGAGTCCTAACTAGAACCAAGAAATATGACCACATCACCCCGATCTTATCCAAACTGCATTGGCTCCCAGTTAAATCTCGCATTGATTTTAAAATAATATTATTAACATATAAAGCACTAAAAGGTCTTGCACCACAGTATTTAAGTGATCTTTTGGTCTTCTCTGATCCGCCACGTCCACTTAGATCCACAGATGCAGGTTATTTGACTGTACCTCAAATAGTGAAGGCTACGGCAGGGGGAAGAGCTTTCATTCATAGAGCTCCACAGTTATGGAACAGTCTTCCATTTAGTGTCCGGGACTCAGACACAGTCTCAGTGTTTAAGTCTAGACTTAAAACATATTTATTCACTTTAGCCTACCCTGACTAGACTTTCCATTATGCTAAATCCCAGTCTTAACAATCTTTTATCTCCCTCTCTCCTTCTGCCAAGCTACTCATGAGTTTATGGAGATGTTGGAGATCCTGGTCCTTTCTGCTCTCCGGACCTGCAAGATTGGTCTCGGAGGTCCTACTTCTGGATGGAGCTCTCATCTACTCCGAATCCAGACTGCTGGGACAAAGGCTTTTCAAAGCCAAACAGATTACATATAAACCAATAATTATCTCTTTAAGAATATCTGTTGTTACCCAGATGAGGATGGGTTCCGTTCTGAGTCTGGTTCCTCTCAAGGTTTCTTCCTCTTAAACATGTTTAATAATTTCTCACTTTTACTGTGTGTATACTGTGTTTATATGTCTGTAAAGCTGCTTTGAGACAATATCTATTGTAAAAAAGCGCTATACAAATAAAATTGAATTGTATTGAATTGAATGTGTGACGTAGTGTTCCACTTCCTTTTGCATGTGGGGCCAATCAACCCGATCTCTGATCATGTCTTAACAAGTAAACATCCTACTACTGGCCTCTGATCAGGCTTGTGTCTCGTTGCTTGTATTACTTGACCTTAGTGCTGCTTTTGATACTATATTTCATACTATTCTCCCTAATAGATTAGAAAATGTTGTTGGCTTTAAGGGAGTGGCCCTCTCCTTGCTCAGATCTTATTTGAATGATCATTATCAGTTTGTAGATGTAAATAGTGACTTCTCCACATGTAGGATAATGTGTAGCTAGAAGTAAGCTTTCTGATCACATAGTAACTCTGGATGGACATTCTGTTTCGTCATGTGTGCAGCAGTAAAATACCTTCGCGTGATTATTGACTCCACTCTATCAATTGATGCTCATGTAGATGATATTACTAGGATAGCCTTCTTTCATCTCAGAAATATTGCTAAGATAAGAAATATATTGTTATGCAACATGATGCAACAATTTTACTTCATGCTGTCATCACCTCGACTAGACTAGATTATTGTAATGCCATACTGTCTGGATGTTCCATAAGGTGCATAAACAAACTCCAGTTAGTCCAGAATGCTGCTGCTACAGTCACAACTAGAACCAGAAGATTCGAGCCCATCACTCCGATCTTATCAACACTGCAGTGGCTTCCAGTGAAATCACGCATTAATTAAAAAATGTACTATTACTCACTTATAAAGCACTAAATGGTCTCGCACCACAGTATCTAAACAAACTTTTTTTTTGTTTTATATGATCTGCCACACCTACTTAGATCAAAAGGTGCAGGCTATTTGTGTCACGCCTCGACCAGCAGAGGACGCCACGGCATAGACTTTGCCCAGTCATGTGACCATATGACATAGTTCCATGCCGGAAGTATGGACAAGTCACGTCAGGTGTTTTGAGTTTAGTGTTCATTAAGTGGATTATTTAAGTTCCGAGTTTTCTGCACAAGGTTGCGCGTGATTGTTTCTACATGTTTAGACTGTCTGACGGTTCCTTTGTTTCTCTGTTTCCCTGCGTGAAGGATTAATACCAGGTTGAAGGTTTGTTTTCATGTTTTTTGTAAATAAAAGACTCTTGCATTTACTTCCTGCCTCCAAATCGTGACAGAATCACGTGCCCATCATGGAAGTAGCGAGAGCTCCCGAGTTTTTTGTTTGGGACTTTCCCACGTGGGAGGATTATTGCGCTTGGCAGTGCCAATGGGACGAGGCAGAGCGAGAGAGGCGCCGCTTCGATTTAGCGATGGCATGGCTACAACGGCAACTAGAGCAACGGGAGGAGTTGTGGCAGCTCGGGCTAGGAGCCACGCGGGTGTGTGCGTTGCTCCAGGAACTCAAGGGTATGCTAGCACGACAAAGACAGAAACAACTGAGTGTGCCAACGCCTAAGAGCCCAGATTCGTCCCTGTCAGAGCCCGAGTGCCCAGTTTCGTCCGAGAGCCCAGTTGCGTCCGAGAGCCCAGTTGCATCCGAGAGCCAAGTTGTGTCCCATGCTCGTGAGCCCCATGTCACACATCAGGCCCTTCAGCTCCAGCTGGGGCTAACCTGGCAGCTTCCGGCATGATAGAGACCGAGGGGGAGGTCTCAGCCCTGCAGGAGGCGGAGGAGCCATCCTGCACCACAGTGTATGTCGCACTGGTTCCCTCTTCAGAGGAAGTGGCATCCTGTGTTACAAAGACAGTGGAGCTCCTGTGGGAGGTAAGCCCAATAACCTCTGATCTTCTGTGTCCAGGTAATGTGGTGATCCCACCCGAGGCTGACCCGACCGCCTCCGGCACTACAGAGACCGAGGGGGAGGTCTCAGCCCTGCAGGAGGCGGAGGAGCCATCCTGCACCGCAGCATATGCCGCACTGTTCCCCTCTTCTGCGGAGGCAGCGTCCTGCGTTCCTGAGCCCCTGTGAAAGGTTTCCTGGGTGCCCGAGCCACGGCAGGCGGCATCCTGCGTTCCCGGGCCACGGCAGGCAGCGTCCTGCGTTCCCGGGCCACGGCAGGCGGCGTCCTGCATTCCTGGGCCACGGCAGGCGGCGTCCTGCGTTCCTAGGCCACGGCAGGTGGTGTCTTGCGTTCACGGGCCACGGCAGGCGGCGTCCTGCGTTCCCGAACTACGGCAGGTAGCGTCCTGCGTTCCTGTGCCATGGCAGGCCGTGTCCTGCATTCCTGAGCCTCTGTGGGAGGCACCCTGTGTTCCCGAGCCTCTGTGGGAGGCGTCCTGCGTTCCTGAGCCTCTGTGGGAGGCGGAGTCCTGCGTTCCTGAGCCACCTGCTGCCCGGCAAGACCCGCCTCGGTTCCGGTGGCAGCAAGGGGACATTCTGCCCAGGGGCCCGGGACCTCCCGTTGGAGGGGGGTTTTCCCTGCATGAAGGATTAATACCAGGTTGAAGGTTTGTTTTCATGTTTTTTTTGTAAATAAAAGACTCTTGCATTTACTTCCTTCCTCAGAATCGTGACAATTTGACGATACCTCAAATAACGAAAGCTTCAGCAGGGGGAAGAGCTTTCTGTTTTAAAGCCCCACAGTTATGGAATAGCCTTCCAATTAGTGTTCAGGACTCAGTATTTAAGTCTAGGCTTAAAACATATTTGTTTACTCAAGCATACCACGAGCAGACTTTGTGTTACGCAAAGCACAGTCCTAACAATCTCTTCTCTCCCACTCCCCAACTACCGAGCCACACATGATTTAATGGAGATACTAGAGCTCCTGATCCTTTCTGCTCTCCGGACCTGCCCTAGCTCTGGATGGAGCTCTCATCTACTCCTATTCCAGATGGACACACTCACTGTGGTTGCTGGGAACACAGTTGTTTCTAAGGCCAAACAGACTTCATGTTGAACCATAATAAACGTTCCTTTACTTTTACACTATCCATTGTTACCCATATGAGGATGGGTTCCCTTCGGAGTCTGGTTCATCTTAAGGTTTCATCCTCTTAACATCTTAGAGAGTTTTTCCTTACCACCATCGCCATTGGCTTGCTCAATTGGGATAAATTTGCACATTTAAATTCTGTATCCTGTGTTTATATGTTTCTGTAAAGCTGCTTTGAGACAATGTCCATTGTAAAATGTGCTATACAAATAAAATTGAATTGAAGTCTTGATATAACTCCTTATAAATAAGCTTATGGTATATCCTAGGCAATACCAACTAATAACTAGTTGCTGTTTTCCAGATCACAAGACCATGTTCATCCAGGTATAATTACATTTAATCATTTAGCAGACGCTTTTATCCAAAGCGACTTACAAATGAGACACACTCACACACCAATGGTAGCAGAGCTGCAGCTGCATGCAAGGTGCTAGCTTGCCATCGGGGGCAACTTAGGGTTCAGTGTCTTGCCAAGGACACTTCGGCATGGGATCACCCGGACCGGGATTCGAACCACCAACCCTACGATTAGTGGATTAGTGGACAACCCGCTCTACCGACTGAGCCACAGCCGCCCAATCTAGCATAATCTAGCATGTTACTTCATCAGTACCCGAACCTCTTTTCCCTGGCTTCTATTCAAAGGCCATGGTTTGGATTTAAGGTATAACAATATTGCTCTGATTTCAGGATCTTCCTCTTGGACTTTTCTCAGAACTTCCTTGGGGATCTCTGCAACTGATGTGAACAGCTCTTCCTCCTGTTCTCCTGACAATGCTGTTTCAGTGGTAAGCAAACACAAACGTGTCCCTCTCTCCTTACTCTGTGCCATAGCTGTCTGAGTAATGCTGACCTTAATGTGTGGGTGCTCTTCTTCTTAACATGTTTCCATGTACTGTTCTATCTGCATCAGCATACACAACAGGCAATCATCATCTCTGTTCAACTTTCCTGGATGTTATTTGATGGTGAATTGAAAGTCAGCAAGTTCAGCTACCCATCTGTATGTTGTGGCATTTAGCTTTGCTGTTGACATCACATATGCGGGATGGTTATTTTCTGTGTACACAATGGATGATGGGGCATAATAGACATAGGCCCTGAATCACTCACATATGGCCCACTTCATGGCCAAATACTCGAGTGAAGATGGTAGTTTTACTCTGGAGGGCTTAGGGTTCTTTATTTTTACACTACCACCACTTACTAGCCTCTTTGCCTTTGATACAGCACTGCATCAAGGCCATCCTGTGAAGTGTTGCAGTGGAGTACAAAGAGTCCATCCACATCGGGATTTCCCAGCACCAGTGGATTAGATACAGTGCCTTGCGAAAGTATTCGGCCCCCTTGATCTGTTCGACCTTTTGCCACGTTTCAGGCCTCAAACATAAAGATATAAAACT
>JAFFST010053968.1:35891-48629 GCA_022414735.1 Noturus placidus
GATTTTTTTTTTCCTTTTCCAAAATACAAAAAAGACTGATATGCAACAATCATTCAAAGTTTTATTTATTTATTTATTTGTTTGTTTATTTATTTGTTTTTCTTGTTTCTTTGTTGTTGTTGTTTTTTTTTGTTTTTTTTCATGTTATACTAACAAAGGAAAACATAATTACAAAGTACAAACAATGAAATGAAATAGTGGACATGATGGTAAATAAAACAGACCAAAAACCATGGAGATCACGGCCACAGAGAAACATATGGCCAAGATGACAGGGAGAGCCATGGCATTTATCACACTTGTTCTTTACATCTGGATATATTACAGAAAGTCTAGACTTGAACAGATGGACTCTGTGCAAAAAAATTGAACAGGAAAAGTCCAAGACCAGTACAATAAGTGGTAGACTGTACCCTCCCTATAGCATGTTCCCAACACTCTTCACTTATCTTTACTCCTAACTTCATTTCCCACCTATTCTTAATTTGGGTGCTCGCCTCACTACCTAGCACCAGAAAAAATAACAGAAATCCTAGAAAGCATTCCTCTCTGATGTGTAATGTTTGAAAACAAGCTTTCCCAAGCCTGTCCATGAGGTGCAGAGGTGAAATTAGGAAAACATCTAAAAACGAAATTCCACATTTGAAAATAATGAAAGAGATGTGTCACAGGGAGGTCATAAGTAGTGACAGATTAACAAAGCTATCAAAGATGCCATCGACATACAGATTTCTGACTTGTTTAATGCCCTTGTCATATCACACTGAAAATGTAGAGTCCAAACACGATGGAGGACATAGGTGGTTGTTGTCTAAAGGTCCCAAAGAGGATGCACCTACAAATTTAAAGCACCATCTAAATTGATACCAAGTCTTAAGTGTGTTGAGGACAACTTGATTATCAGTATATAGGGAGAGTTTTGTAGGTAGAGAGGAATAAAGTAAAGCTGGTAAAGAGGATTCCCTACAAGAAGATAGTTCCTATTTACACCAAGAAGATCCAGGAGATTTAACCCAATAACAAAGTTTATGGATGTGTGCAGCCCAGTAATAGAATTGAAAATTAGGTAATGCAAGTCCTCCACTAAGTCTACATCTCTGCAATAATGGTGGCTTCCCACCACAAATAAAATTACTAATTATCTTATCCAATGAATCGAAGAATGATTTTGGCAGAAAAAGAGGATCTTGCTGGAAGAAGAAAATAAATTTTGGTAATATATTCATTTTGATGGCAGTGATCCTGCCAAATTTAGAAAGGGGGAGGTTACCCCAACTCTGAATGTTGGATTTAACCTTTGAGATAAGGGAAGTGATATTAGCTGATAAAAGATTAGATAAAGAACGTGTCACGTTGATACCCAGGTATTTAAACCCTGATTGACTAAATCGAAAAGGTAGATCTGACTGTTTGAAAGAAAATGCTACAGTATTGACGGGGAAAGTCACTTTTGTCCAAATTTAATTTATAACCCGAGACAACACCGACAGTCTTCAGAACACCTAAGACAGCAGGCATAGAGGCAATAGGATCGGTTACATACAATAACAAAATCATCACCATATAGTGACAATTTGTATTCTACACCGTATCGAACTATTCCTTTAAACAAATGATAAGATCTTAATACAACAGACAGAGACTCGATAGCAACAGCAAAAAGCAGAGGTGATAAAGGACAGCCTTGGCCACACCCACGTCTGAGAGACAAATAATCCGAATAAATATTGTTTGTTTGAACCCTGGCTTTATGGGATGAGTAAAGGGGAGGCTAATCCAAGAAATAAACTTAACCCCGAATCCGAACTTTATCAAGACTGCAAACAAATACTTCCACTCAACTCTATCAAATGCTTCAACATCTAAATAATTCACAATCTCAGGATGCTCAGCCGCTTTGAATAAATTATATTGTACAGTGTGTACGGTTGTGTACGGTTATTGAAAAACAATTGACGTCCCTTTATAAAATTGTTCTGTTCTTCAGATATAATATTAGGGAGTACAATCTCTAAACTAGATGCCATTACATTCGCCAACACATTTACGTCTGTATTAAGCAGAGGCAGTGGTCTATAAGAACCACAGGAGGTTGAATCCTTACCCTCTTTAAGAAGGAGAGCTATCGTGTCTTGTGTCAGAGTTTGAGGCAAAGACCCACATTCCAAAGATTTGTTGAACATAGCCAAAAGCAATGGAGCTAATTTTCCAATAAACGTTTTAAAAAATTCAATTGGAAACCCGTCCGGGCCAGGAGCTTTGTTAGATTGCATACTTTTAACTAAATTTAAAATTTCTTCAAGAGAGGTCGGGAAGTCCCGTTGCATGGCAGCATTTGAATCAATTACAGTGTTACAAAGTTTTTGAAGAAATGCATTCAATTTAGTATTGGCTGAAGAAAATTCAGATTTATAAAGCGAAGAGTAAAATGATTTAAAAGTAGAATTCATTTTCATGGGATCTGAAGTGACAATATAATAAGTGTTTTTAATACTAGGTATGAGACGGGAGGTGGCCTGTTGCCATAGCTGATGTGCCAGTTGTTACATCTCACCAGCAGATGGCAGTGTGGCACTGCCATGGAGTAAAACCCATGACTCTTTGTTTTGGTTTTTCTTCGCTTCCTACTTGGACATAGAATCAAGTAATCATGATTTGCCCCAGGTGTCCGTGTGTTAGTTTGATCATGTGTCCTATATAAACCCCTGGGGATCTGTGCATGGGGCGCGTTATTGTTTGTTTGTATGTTCATTTGTTTGTAGACGTAGTGCTTGCTATACATGCCAGTATGAGAAGCGGTCTATGTTTAAAAATCTCGTGTTATGTTTCGACTCTAGTTTCATGTTTTCCAGTTTACTCCGCATTCCTGTGTCTTGTTTATGTTTGTTTAAGAATAAAGACTTGCTCTGCACTTACTTCCTGTCATCCATGTATCATGACAGAATACTGCGCCATTATGCAGAAGCAGCAGGTCGCCATGAGCGTGGCTGAGTTTAAGGCGTTGCACCGCGCGTTCGAGGAACAGAGCAGAAGCTAACCGAGGAAATTGTTCAGCTCCACGGTCTTGTAAAGCCGCTGCATGAAGCCATGCCACCAGCCGCCCAATTTCCCAGGCCCACGCTGCCGGAGAGCTATGCCATGCCCCACATCCAGCCAAGCCTCTCAAACTCCTGGAGCTTCCCACTGCAGGGAAATTATACAACACCAGGCAGCCAACAAAGCCTCTCGAACTCCTGGAGCTTCCCACTGCAGGGTTATTACACCACGCTACGCAGTTATTACAACACGCTATGACTATGTTCATAGTATGAACGACAAATACGTAACAACAAAGGTTCCGCCTCTTTAGTCGAAATAAGACTAAATTCTGCCTGTAAGTTGAGACGCTGTTTAAAAAGTTCTGGATACGGGTTCAATGCATAACTCTGATCGAGGTTAATGATCGCAGATGTGAGTTTATTAACCCTAGTAGTATGCTTTTTATTACTGACAGTGGAGTAAGAAATAATCTGTGGAAATGAACACACAGAATTCACTGTCTGCCAAAAGAAGAGAATGAAATCTCTAAGGCGATGGGCTACATGTGATCAGAAATTACAATAACCAAATAGTCAGAAGAAACTACACAAGAATCAAGAGTACTGTCTCTAAAAAAAATAATCAATCCTTAAAAAGGAATGATGCACCTGCGAGAAGAAGTAAAACTTTTTAAGAGACGGGTTACGGGTTCTCCATGGATCAACGAGAGTGTTTTGACACATAAAAACAGAACATGTTTGAGACATAGCAGATTGATTGAGAGTATGGGGATTAGATCGATCTAAGTTTGGGTCAAAAACACAGTTTAAATCTCCCCCGAAAATCAACAGGTGAGTATTTAAGAAAAGGAGATTACTCAACAATCTAGAAAATCCCATATCATCAAAGTTTGGAGTGTACAAGGGGGTATTTGATCCCCTGCTGAAATTGTACATTTGCCCACTGACAAAGAAATTATCAGTCTATAATTTTAATGGTAGGTTTATTGGAAAACTGAGAGACAGTATATCAAAAAATAAATAAATAAAAAATACAGAAAAACGCATGTCAAAAATGTGATAAGTTAATTTGCATTTTAATGAGGGAAATACAGTATGTATTTGACCCCTCTGCAAAACATGACTTAGTACTTGGTAATGACTTTTCATTTTCAATGCCCTGGCTGAGGGATGGAGGTTCTCACCCGAGATTTGACGGTACATGGCCCCGTCCATCGTCCCTTTAATGCGGTGAAGTTGTCCTGTCCCCTTACCAGAAAAACACCCCAAAAGCATAATGTTTCCACCTCCATGTTTGACGGTGGGAATGGTGTACTTGGGGTCATAGGCAGCATTCCTCCTCCTCCAAACATGGCGAGTTGAATTGATGCCAAAGAGCTCCAGTTTGGTCTCATCTGACCACAACATTTTTACCCAGTTGTCCTCTGAATCATTCAGATGTTCATTGGCAAACTTCAGACGGGTATGTATATGTGCTATCTTGAGCAGGGGCGCTGCAGGAACGCTGCAGAATTTCAGTCCTTCACAGCGTAGTGTGTTACCAATTGTTTTCTTGGTGACTATGGTCAAGCTGCCTTGAGATCATTGACAAGATCCTCACTTGTAGATCTGGGCTGATTCCTCACTGTTCTCATGATCATTGCAACTCCACGAGGCGAGATCTTGCATGGAGCCCCAGGTCGAGGGAGATTGACAGTTCTTTTGTGTTTCTTCCATTTGCGAATAATTGCAGAAACTGTTGTCACCTTCTCACCAAGCTGCTTGGCAATGGTCTTGTAGCCCATTCCAGCCTTGTCCCTGACATCCCTGGAGAGCTTTTTAGTCTTGGCCATGGTGGAGAGTTTGGAATCTGATTGATTGATTGCTTCTGTGGACAGGTGTTTTTTATACAGGTAACAAACTGAGATTAGGAGCACTCCCTTTAAGAGTGTGCTCCTAATCCCAGAAAAAGTGAAGCGCTGTGAATACTTTCCGGATGCACTGTACATGAATATTCTGTCTAATGATATGACGAGTCTCATCTCATTTCAAGTTAGCAAGATGTCATGACATACCATTGTGAATCAATGCCCATACTTGATGTTTATCAAATTCAGATGAAATTAAATCAAATAAGCCAAACAGCTAAAGATATCTGAAAGATCTGGTGCACTGGTGACCTGTGTAGTTTAGTGCATAATACTTTGTATGTATTTATATTCAATATTTCTAAACACTCATGAACTCTTACACAGGTTCCTATTCTTCTGGATGTGCCTTGTGCTGAATTTTGCTATGCTTTCTTATCATTATAATGTAAGGTACTGTATGCATCAGGATCCAAGGGACCTCAAGGACCCAGATCGGAGAGGGAGTTCAGACATGAAGATTTTGGCTATTTCCAATAACGTTCAACTACATTCCAATAAACTACAACTTCATTAAAATTAGGTATTTTTTCTCAAATCTGTTGAAGACCTATAGTAAGAAGTGGTGGTTTATATGAGCTATGAGAGTCAAATGGTTTCTATGTTCTAATTTGGCTTTCAATTTGATTTAAAGAGTCGGTTCTGTTTATCTATCTATCATCAAACATGAGTACAGCTATAACATCACATTTACCAACAATCACTGTGAACAGCAATGCAAAATAATTTTGTGCATTTATAATTTTGCCAGTTTAAGTAGTGTTCGGCAAAAATCACAAAAAAAAAAAAAAAAATTCTGCAAATTCCATCGCAAATCTTGAAAAAAAAAGCCTATACGGATTGAATAAACATCCATTTTCTTGATTTCTATGCAAATTTTTGAATAGTTAATTCAATGAATCAATACATTTCTAGCAAAGAAAAGCTGTGCCAGTGGCAAAGGCCACGAGTCACGAGTGACCTTAAGAGTAAGAAAGCATTTGAACATCCTGTCACTGGCAACCAAGAAAGTGAGATGATGAGGGTTAGGAATTTAGAAAACACACCGGAGACAGGCGTCTGACACCCTAGCTTTGCCCTGCTAAGGTTTGGAAGGTACATATACAGTGTCAGACCTAGGCATGTGTGTCATGAAAGGTTAAAATAGTTCATGCATTAGATTTATTGCAGCTGATTAGGTTCGTAATTATGGTACTTGAGAAATCAGTTGGCTGATGCATGAATGAAATTCATGATCTGAATAAATTCATTAAAAAAGACATGTGTGGGATATTGTTAATTTACTGTGTGGTTCTGTTGTTAGTGTGTATGACAACCATGTGTTTTGTTATTAATCAGTTTTTACTTTCAGCTACTTACTCAGATATTCTACAACAGACCAAAAAATATACATACAACACACTTTTAAAAACCTGTCTGTATTTCGAGTTTGAGATTGAGGACGTTAATTAACATGATTAACTTGTTGGTTGGCATAGCCTCTCGCAGCCAGCCTTCATGCATTATCCTTCTGCAGCCAGATATCATGTTAAATTTGTATTCTAATAAATAATAGAGATTTCTTTTTCTGAATTTGTGGGACTGTTGCACACATTCTCCCATTATCAAATACGTAAGACAGCAGCAAGCTCAAAGCTCAAATGTCACCATGCGAAAGCAAACTCGTCGATATTTCCTTCCTGACCTTTAACAATGTTTACCTACATAGAACATAAATGGAAAGCTAATCTAATGGTTTAAAAAAAACAGACAACTTGGTGTTAGTCACCAACAAACTGCACAGGGGCATTAGGTGATTGAGGGAAGTGAAAGGGTACAGTGGTCAAAGTGATCATGATAATATGATTGATGGATTAACATTCAGTACAATCCCCTCTGAAAGTGTTGGAATGGCAAGGTCACTTCTTTTGTTTTTGCTATACACTGACACTATTTTATAGATTTGAGGTTAGACCACTAACTACTCTGTGGTTAACATACCACTAGTGTGGTTGATTTTTTTTTTTTTGCGGTTTATTTTCCCTCTACATACCACGTACTGTTCATTAATCAGTCTACTACATTAACTGCATTTCATTGGGTTTCCTTCATTGGGTTGTACTTATAGATTATGCCTTCATAGATCATACAATAGTGTAATACTCGCTAAAATTAACCATGCTTAAAATAACGAGCACTCATGCAACCAGCGTATGAATATCTTGGACAAGTAAGATCACCAGATATGTGAGCTTGTTTACTTGCTCAAAGCCGTGTCACTTACCATCTCAGACAATGACATGGCTGTGTAGCAATGCCAATGTTGATATATTGTGCTTGGCTGACTTCGACTCTGGTTCAGAGTCTGGTTCAAATCTGACCAAGCCCCACAGCCGATACAGCATGCTAGTTACAAATCCCAACATTCTGCCCATTCTCTCTAGATGAATGAACATTCTGGTCATCTAAATCAATTAGCAGCTAAAATCAAAGAGCAATTCAGAAGCTTAGAATGTATAACTCAACGGCTCATATTCAACAGAGCCCTTCTTAAAGTACATGGATTAGTCAAATGTCTTGTTTTTTTTACCAAATGGGCACCATGATCTACTGTGAAACTGGGAGATTTATTTAAGTTGATAAATACCTACAATGTCTAAAGAAATGTCTAGACCAGCCATGTATTGTTATGTGAAGCTTGGTGTTAAACAAGGTTCTGTTTTAGGCCCACTGTTTTAATTCTTTCTATATGCTACCTGTGGGTCAAATTATTCAGGGAATTGGCTTCCACTGTTATGCTGATGATACACAGTTGTATGTTTCAGCAAAGCCAGGCAACAGACAGCAGCTTAATAAAGTTGAGGAATATATGAAGGACATTAGACATTGGATGCTTATTAACTTCCTTTTACTTAATTCTGACAAGAGAGAAGTACTTGTACTAGGACCATGTGCAGCTAGAAGACAGCTTTCTGATTACATTATAACTCTGGATGGCCTTTCCGTTTTGTAATGTGCAGCAGTAAAAGACCTTGATGTGATTATTGACCACAGTCTTTCATTTGATGCGCATGTAGATAATATTATTAGGATAGCATTATTTCACTATTTCATTATTTCATTAAATCTAATGTCACTACATGATGCAGATATCTTTGTTCATGCTTTTGTCACCTCTTGGCTGGATTATTGTAAAGCCTTACTGTCTGGTTGCTCCAGTAGTTGTATAAACAAACTCAAGTTATTCCAGAATGCAGCTGCAAGAGTCGTTACTAGAACCAGAAAGAATGACAATATCACCCCTATCTTATCCACACTGTGTTGGTTCCCAGTAAAATTATGCATTGATTATAAAACACTACTATTGACCTGTAAAGCACTGCATGATCTCGCACCACAGTACCTGAGTGAACTTTTGGTCTTTTATGACCTGTCACGCCTACTTAGATCAACATGTGCAGTCTATTTGTTGGTACTAGTGAAGGCTAAAGCAGGGGGAAGAGCTTTCTCTTACAAAGCCCCACATTTATGAAACAGCCTTCCAATTAGTGTTCAGGACTTAAAGACAGTCTCAGTGTTTAAGTCCAGGCTGAACACATATTTGTTTACTCAAGCTTACCATGAATAGACTTTCTTTAATGCAAAGTACATAGTCTTATGCATTATGGGATAGTCAGCATACCTAACAATCTATCCCTCTCTTTCACTCCCTCGCATTCTCTGCTTCTGTTGTGCCACACATGATATTATGGAGATGCCAGTGATCCTAATCCTTTCTGCTCTCCGGACCTCCCTTATCCATGCCTTACCTCTGGATGGAGCTTTCATCAACTGGAGGATACATTCTGCCACTGAGAATGACCCCAAGCAGTGCAGCCTGGAGATTGCTGAGGATGGTGCCTTTTGATATACCATGGAAATAGGTTTGGACTTCAACTCCACATGGACATTCTTGCTGTGGTTGCTGCTATGGCCTTACGACTGCAATTACTACATACAATTTGGCACTGAAGTCTTATGTCATGAACGATGCAATAGTGCAACAAAACAGACTTCATGTAAAAAAAAAAAAAAAAAAAAAAAACGTAATGAACTTTCCTTTACTTTCACACTATCCATCGTTACCCAAATGAGAATGGGTTCCTTTCTGAGTCTGGTTCCTCTCAAGGTTTCTTCCTCATATCATCTTAAGGATTTTTCCATTGCCACTGTTACTTGCTCATTAGGGAAAAATTTGCACACTTAAAATCTGTATCCTGTGTTTATATGTGTCTGTAAAACTGCTTTGACGATGGGGTGGCCCAAGTAATGTTGATTACTGCAGTTCAGTCCACAACACCAGAATGACTTATTTCATACAACACCCATTGTAGCAGAGTTCACTTTGCAGGAATTGTATTTATAGATTTCAGCATCTGCAATTGTTCTGGACTAATTCTTCTGCTGGCAACTCAAAACTGCTTCTGTTTGCCAGCAATCACATGCTAATACAGGTGAAAAGGTGGTTAGATGCTCTGGCATTATGCTTGCCTTGCTTGTGTTGGTAGCCAGATGACTCTGGGGTGATCTTGCGGTTGGATCTGAGGTTTCTGTCCAAGGTCATGTTACCCAAATTTGTGAATCAATTGATTGACTTTGCAGACTTCAGTGAGGGTGATCCTGCAGAGAATTGTATGCTGCATCTGGTACATGCCCTAATTTATTATTTAGACCAGGCAGTGGCTATCCAAAGTGTTCTGTTACATAACAAAGGACAATTCAAGTAGACTGAAATCATTCTAACACTTTGTTTTCTGAATTTTATAATCAGACTAATTCATCAATTATATCACAGATTAAACCCATTTTGATCGCAATACTGGTTAGGCAGATGACTAGCAAAACACAGTCCTGACAGGACTCTGAAACTCTCTCAATTCATCATTATTTATTCAACATATTATTTTCTACCTTCTACCTTCCTTTATTCTGTCACTTTATTAAAATAGTAGTTAAATGTTCTATGCTATTAATATTCTGAGCAAATTTGAAATAAACCACACTATACACTGCCAGGGTGGCCGGACGTATCTGAGGCAAAATATCCAAAACAACACTCTTGACTGAAAACCCATTTTACCATGGGTAAAATTTGCACTTCCTATAATCCTAGGAGGCAATTTATATACATAAATTCTGGAAAGTGGAATTAAATATTCTACAGCACTTTACACCACGATATATTGGTTGTAATATATTGGCTTTACAATAGTGCAGTACTGGAATCACAGAAGCCTGTAATATGCAAACGAGTACTCTGATGAATAACGATCTTTCCTCAGATTAATCCAGGCCTATTCTTAACAGGTTCAGCAGTCTGTTGTGATACATCGCAAGGAATATCATAAAAAAAAACAAAAAAAACAATTTGCTATTTTTGTCCATGTCATGCAAGCCTATCAACCAGAGTTATAGGCTTTCATAGATATATTCTGCAAGTGACATGGAATATGTTGTGTTAATAATATGATATTATTATTATTAATAATAATAATCATCATAATCATAATAATAATAATAATAATAATAATAATAATAATAATAGTCATCATCGTCATCATCAGCATCATCATCATATACATTTCAATTACTGAGATTGTTCCTACACCTTAACTATGTTCTACCTGAAACCAATACAACACTATCTATGCTAAATTCCTTTTTGTATTCTCATACACTAAAACAATGTTTTCATTCAGTTACAGAACACTGCCAAGTATCTCTTGCCTAATTTGCTTAGCTTTCTGCAGCTGAACATTTTTCTTTCCTCCCCCATGGTTTTCTGCTTATTAAGCAAACACCAGGATCCCTATCAGCTGCCATTCAGATTTGTCCAGGATAACGCTTTTGTTTTTCAGAAGTACAACTCCAGCTCACCACAGCCAGTGATATTTCATCACACATCTTAATTAGAGGAAATGTCTTGGCATGACCGAAAAATAAGTCTGTTGAATAATTTGTTTAAGGCTGTTCCAACATATTGGCAAGTACAAAAAGTAAAGCATACTTTTTTATTAGCACTGAAATTTGAGAATGCTTGTTTTAATGACATAAATTGGGATTAATAATAGACAATGTAAAACAAGATCACAGCACATTAAAACATAGTTAAAATTAGAAATCTACTGTCAAATACTTGGAAAGACTTTAGTTGCTGTAATAGATTTTAAAAACACTTGACATTTTCTTGTGCATTTCTATAGAACAAAAGATAAAGACACGTTCAAGGCATTTGTCTAAAAGCTGGGGATCTGCATAATGGTTTATAGATTGAATGCCTCAAGGAGTCCTCATTGTCTGAAATCCAGGCTTTGGGGGTCATTATGTTGCATTTGGTACTAAAGGAAAACCAGGACAGACTCGCTGGTGTTTTATAAGAACCCAAACACTGCTAATCCCAGTTTATTATTATAATTTTTTTTTTTATTATTATTTGGTCTAGCCATCAGAAAAGCAAACAACACATCTTCAGCCTATCCATACTTATAGACAGTCTGGTTAGGGTAATTTAAGATCAATAAAAAAAATAATGATCAGAACATAATCACGTTTGATAAGTATTTGAGTAATTGTACTTCATTACTATACTTAAGTATAATTCCCGGGTATTTGTTTTATTTGCATTTCACTTTAAAGCATCCAAACAGTTTGTTATTGTCGAAAGAAAAGCTAAAGTTAAAATCATGGAAATAAGTCAACCGCCTTGACCATCTCATGCTAACACGTGCATCTGAAGATGGATAAGCCACTAGAATGCAGTGTTGAACTTAAGGATGCATGCTACCCCAGTAAAATAGACAAGCCACAAACAGCTGACTTTCTTGCTCTCCTTCCCACATTTGACCTCAAGCAGTTCACCACACCAGCAACCCACAAAGCCGCCAAACAACTTCACCTCATCCTCACAAGTAATTGCACCACACACAATCTTCTCATAACTCCTCTTCACACCACTGACCATTTATTTATCCAGTTCTCTATTACTCTCCCCTCATCCCCTTCACTGTCTCCTTCCTCTGTCTCCTTTCGGTGCAATCTTCGCTCCCTTTCCCCCTCACATATCTCCTCTGTGGTCACAAGCTTACTTCCCTCTGACAGCCACCTCTCCACACTTGATTTAAACACTGCAACTGGCATGCTATGTAACACCCTAACATCTTCTTTTGACAGAATATGCCCCCTAACCTCCAGACCTGCTCACATATCACCCTCTAGCTCTTGGCTCTCAGAAGCTCTGTGTAACAGCTGGGCCAAACAAAGAGCATCTGAAAGGAAATGGCGCAAATCTAACAACCCAACTGACCTAACCAATTACCAGACACTCCTCTCTTCTTTTTCCAACAGCATCTCCACTGCTAAAGCCACATACTACCAAGAGAAGATTGGTAGTTCTCCCAACACCCGCACTCTTTTCAAAACCCTTTCCACTCTTCTCTGTCCCCCTCCTCCCCCTTTCCACTACCTCTCTCACTGCAGATGACTTTGCCACTTTCTTTTCCAACAAGGTCACATCAATCAGGAACCAGTTCTCAACCCCAGACGTACATAGACCGGCTCCTCCTCCATGTAACTCCCAACTGACCTCCTTCTCTCCCCTCTCAGAGACTGATGTCTCTAAACTCATCCTCTCTACTCGTCCCACAACCTGTCCTCTTGACCCTATCCCTTCTCACCTTCTTCAGTCCATCTCTCCACACTGTTACCTGAACTCACACACATTTTTAACACATCCCTCTCTACTGGCACATACCCTACCTCATTTAAGCAGGCCCGGG
>JAFFST010053968.1:89170-117695 GCA_022414735.1 Noturus placidus
TCACATTTTTGTAAATATTTGATTAGTTAGTTAGTTAGTTAGTTAGTTAGTTAGTTAGTTAGTTAGTTAGTTAGTTAAACTTTAATGTCCCGTGAGGGAAATTTGTCTTGGGCAACAATGCCGCATATGGCTACAGTGAACACCAATAACATATATAGACATTACCATACATAATACAATCACCATGCATTTACATTACATTGCACATATCTCATTGTCCTCCCCTATACATCAATAATACCAGCACCCTTATACACCCTTTTCCCTCCCCGGTGTTATGTGACTTGTTAGTGTTACAAGGTCTCAGGTGTGAATGGGGAGTAGGTGTGTTAAATCCGGTGTTATCACTCTCACAATCCCTCATACTGGTCACTGGAAGTTCAATATGGCACCTAATTGGAAAGAACTCACTGAGGATCTGAAAAAAAAAATTATGCCCTACATAAAGATGGCCTAGGCTATAAGAAGATTGCCAATACACTGACACTGAGCTCACCATGGCCAAGACCATACAGCGGTTTAAAAGGACAGGTTCCACGTAGAACAGGCCTCGCAATGGTCGACCAAAGAAGCCGAGTGCACATGCTCAGTGTCATATCCAGAGGTTGTCCTTGGGAAATAGATGTATGAGTGCTGCCAGTATTGCTGCAGAGGTTGAAGGGGTGGGGGGTCAGCCTGTCAGTGCTCAGAACATACGGCGCACAGTGCATCAAATTCGTCTGCATGGCTGTCATCCTAGAAGGAAGCCTCTTCTAAAGATTATGCACAAGAAAGCCCGCAAATAGTTTGCCGAAGACAAGCAGACTGAGGACATGGATTACTGGAACCATTCATCCATCCATCCATCCATCTTCAACCGCTTACTCCTTTTCAGGGTCACGGGGAACCTGGAGCCTATCTCAGGGAGCATTGGGCACAAGGTGGGGTACACCCTGGACAGGGTGCCAGTCCATGGCCCTGTGTTCTCCCCATGTGTCGGGGGTTTCCTCCGGGTACTCCAGTTTCCTCCCCCAGTCCAAAGACATGTATGTTAGGCTGATTGGTGTGTCTAAAGTGTCCGTAGTGTATGAATGTGTGTGTGTGTGAGTGTGTATTGTAAGGATGTTCGCTCAGGAGCAGCGTAACACAGACACAGAAGAGGCGGGAGACAGGAAGGCAGTGACGTGGTGTTTATTTTGGATTTTCTCTCTCTCTTACGGTGTGGTGATCAGAGTGACGGGGTGTGTGGGCGTGACCGGAGGTAGGTGCATGCGTGTAGCTGGTGTTGCGACGTTCCCGGGGGGCTTGTTGGGATTCCCGTGATGTGTGGGGGTGTTTTCCCGAATTGCCACTGCCGTTGTAGGTGCATTTACCAGAGCTGCTATTCGTCGGTGCCCGAGGCATCTAGAGGGAGAGAGAACACAGAGAGAGAGAGGTTAGTGCCGCTTCTAACGCGCTGCGAGTGGGATACACACAGTTCCATCTTCATGCGCATACATTACGCGAGACTCTTCTCTTCTCTCGGGCGGAAGAGTGTCCTTTTGTCGTGTCCGTCGTGACAGTATGTGATTGTACCCTGCGATGGACTGTCACCCTGTCCAGGTTCTAGGATGACAGCCATGCAGACCAATTTGATGCACTGTGCGCCGTATGGTCTGAGCACTGACAGGCTGACCCCTCACCCCTTCAACCTCTGCAGCAATTCAATTCAATTCAATTTTATTTCAATTCAATTCAATTTTTAATTTTTGTGATTTTTACAACAGACATTGTCTCAAAGCAGCTTTACAGGAATATAAACACAGCATACACATTGTAAAGGTGAGGAATTATCCCAACTGAGCAATCCACTGAGTGGCGACAATGGCAAGGCAAAACTCCCTAAGGTGTTAAGAGGAAGAAACCTTGAGAGGAACCAGACACAGAAGCTGACTTTCTTGCTCTCCTTCCTACATTTGACCTCAGTTCACCACACCAGCAACCCACAAAGCTGGCAAACAACTTGACCTCAACCTCACACGTAATTGCACCACACACAATATTCTCATTACTCCTCTTCACACCTGTGACCATTTCTTTATCCAGTTCTCTATTACTCTCCCCTCACCCCCTTCACTGTCTCCTCCCTCCGTCTCCTTTCAGGGCAATATTCGCTCCCTTTCCCCTTCACATTTCTCCTCCATGGTCACAACCTTACTGCCCTCTGACAGCCACCTCTCCACACTTGATTTAAACACTGCAACTGACACCCTAACATTTTCCCTTGACAGCATCTGCCCCCTAACCTCCAGACCTGCTCACATATCACCCTCTAGCCCTTGGCTCTCAGAGTCTCTGTGTAACAGCTGGGCCAAACTAAGAGCATCTGAAAGGAAATGGCGCAAATCTAACAACCCAACTGACCTAACCAATTACCAGACACTCCTCTCTTATTTTTTTCGAACAGCATCTCCACTGCTAAAGCCACATACTACCAAGAGAAGATTGGTTGTTCTCCCAACACCAGCACTCTTTTCAAAACATGTTCCTCTCTTCTCTGCCCCCCTCCCCCTCCCCCTACCTCTCTCACTGCAGATTACTTTGCCACTTTGTTTTCCAACAAGGTCACATCAGATACCAGTTCTCAACGCCAGACATACATAGACCAGATCCTCCTCTATGTAACTCCCAACTGACTTCCCTTTCTCCCCTCTCAGAGACATATGTCTCTAAATTCCTCCTCTCTAGCCGTCCCACACCTGTCCAATTGACCCTATCCCTTCTCACCTTCTTCAGTCCATATCTCCCACACTGTTACCTGCACTCACACACATTTTTAACACATCCCTCTCTACTGGCACATACCCTACATCATTTAAGCAGGCCCGGGTTACCCCACTGCTTAAAAAAACATCACTTGACCCTGCTGTAGTTGACAACTACAGACCGGTTTCCCTCCTCCCTTTTCTTTCCAAAACTCTAAAAAAAGCTTTTTTTAAATCAACTCTCAAATTTTCTCACACAGAACAATCTCCTGGACAGCAAGCAGTCTCGCTTCAAGAGCAATCACTCTTGGAGACTGCTATGCTTTCCGTCACTGAAGCCTTACAACTAGCAAGAGCAACCTCTAGATAATCTGTCCTCATCCTGCTTGACCTCTCTGATGCTTTCAGCACTGTGAACCATCCGATCCTTCTGTCAACTCTCTCCAGCCTGGGCATCACTGGAACGGTTCCGTGCTGGGTGGAATCCTATCTCTCTGACAGATCTTTCAAGGTATCATGGATGGGATGTTTTTCTGAAATTCAGAAACTCACCACTGGCATTCCAAATGGGTCAATTCTGGGTCCACTTCTCTTTTTTATCTACACGACATCTCTAGGGCAGGTGATTGAGTCTCATGGCTTCTCATATCATTGCTATGCTGATGACACCCAGCTCTATTTGTCCTTCCAGCCTGATGATCCATCCGTCTCTGCACACATCTCTGCTTGCCTGTCAGACATCTCAACCTGGATGAGGTAACACCACCTTAAGCTCAACCTGGTAAAATCTAAGCTTCTCGTCATCCCAGCCTGTCCCGCAATCAACCACAACCTCACTGTGCACCTCGGCACAACCACACTCAAGCCGACCAGGACGGCCAGGAACCTTGGGGTGACTCTCAATGACAGCTTGACGTTTACAGACCACATCTCAACAACTGCTCGGTCCTGTAGATTCCTCCTGTTCAACATCAAGAAAATCCGACCCTACCTCACCGAACAGGCTACACAGATACTAGTCCAGGCTCTTGTTATCTCAAAACTGGACTACTACAACTCTCTACTTTCGGGCCTTCCAGCCAGCTCCATCAGACCCCTGCAGTTGATTCAGAATGCTGCAGCATGCCTTGTCTTCAACCAGCCGAAGAGAACCCATGTCACAACCGTCTTCATCTCCCTCCACTGGCTTCCTGTAGCCTCCCGCATCAAATTCAAGGCATTGATGCTAACCTACAAGACCTTGTCTGGAACAGCACCCTCCTACCTCAACTCTCTCCTGAAGGCTTACGTTCCCACACAAATATCTGTGCTCGATTAGCGACCGAGGTTTAATAGTTCCTACTCAGCACGACACAAGATCCCTTTCCAAAACCTTCACACTAACTGTTCCTCAGTGGTGGAATGAACTTCCAACCTCAATCCAGACTGCAGATTCACTCACCATCTTCAAGAAACAGCTAAAGACCCACCTCTTCTGTCAACACCTAACCAACTCATAAAAAAGGTACTTACACCTCTGCTCTGCGCACTTTGCTTCTTCCAGTACTCAATTAATAGATCTTGTACAGTAGCATTACTTGTATTGTTCTCTGCTTGATATCACTTTGCTTGTATCTCTCATTTGTAAGTTGCTTTGGATAAAAGCGACTGCTAAGTGAATAAATGTAAATGTAAATGTTAATCTAACGGGGCGTGGCGGATAATAGAAGATCAAAAGATCGCTTAAATACTGTGGCACAATACCTTTTAGTGCTTTATAGGTCAATAATAGTATTTTAAAATCAATGCGAGATTTCACTGGCAGCCATTGCAGTGTGGATAAGATCAGGGTGATCTGGTCATATTTTTTGGTTCTGGTTAGAACCCTAGCAGCTGCATTTTGGACTAATTGGAGTTTCTTTTTTTCTACTGGAACATCCAGTCAGTAAGGCATTAAAGTAATCTAGTCTAGAGGTGATGAAAGCATGAACTAATATTTCTGCATCATGTAGTGACATTATATGTCTTATTTTAGAAATATTTCTGAGATGAAAGAAGGCTAGTAATATTATCTACATGAGCATCAAATGATAGACTAGAGTCAATAATCACTCCAAGGTCTTTTACTGCTGCTGCACATGATGAAACAGAAAGTCCATCCAGAGCAACCATGTGATCAGACAGCTTATTTTTAGCTACACGTAGTCCTAATAAAATGATATCTGTCTTATAAGAATTGAGTAAAAGGAAGTTAGTTAACATCCAACATCTAATGTCCTTTACACAATCCTCAACTTTATTAAGCTGATGACTGTCCTCTGGCTTTGCTGAAACATACAGCTGTGTATCATCAGCATAAAAGTGGAAGCTAATTCCATGTTTACGAATAATTTGACCTACTGGTAGCATATATAGAGTAAAAAGTAGTGGACTAAAACAGAACCTTGTGGAACACCGAATTTATCCTTGCTATGAGTGGAGAAGTCTCCATTTACATGTACAAACTGATAACGATCGGTCAGGTAAGACCTGAGCCAGGAGAGGACTGTTCCCTTAATGCCAACAACATTTTCTAATCTATCAAGGAGAATACTATGATCTATAGTATCAAAATCTGCACTAAGGTCGAGTAACACAAGTAACAAGACACAACCCTGGTCAGAGGCCAGTAGAAGGTCATTCACTACTTTAACTAACACTGTCTCTGTGCTATGATGAGGTCTAAATCGTGACTGATACATTTCATGAATATTGTTCCTATGTAAGTACGAGCATAACTGCTTTGCTACAACCTTTTCTAAGATCTTGGAGATGAAGGGGAGATTTGATATCGGTCTATAGCTGGACAGTTGAACGGGGTCAATGTCAGGTTTTTTTAATCAGCAGTTTAATAACTGCTAATTTAAATGATTTAGGTACATAGCCAGTGCGAAGGGAAGAATTGATTATATTTAAAAGTGGTTCAATTGTTCCATGACAAATCTGTTTAAAGAAAGATGTCAGTACAGGATCAAGTATGCAGGTTGATGAATTGGCTGAAGAGAGTATTGAACCTAGTTCGGTCTCTCTAAGTGGAGTAAAATATTCTAAACATTGATTTGATATTTCTATATGATTATTTATAGGGCTAGTTATAATACTGTCTGGTTATAATTTATTAGCCTGAATTTCACATCTGATATTATCAACCATATCAGTGAAAAATTGTATGAAATCTTCACTACTATGTAATGATTGAGTCTTTCTCTCTGTAGTGGTTTTATTCCTAGTTAATGTTGCTACTGTGTTGAATAGAAATCTTGAATTGTTTTTATTATTTTCTATTAAGGTGGAAAGGTAGACTTTTCTAGCATCACTAAGAGATGTTCTATACTTCAGGAGGCTCTCCTTCTGATGTTTGGAATATTACCAATTTGGTTTGGCGCCATTTACGTTCAAATTGCTTAGTGGTTTGTTTTAAGGTACGCGTTTGATCATTATACCAGGGTGCTAGTTTTTTCTCTCTAATTAATTTTCTTTAGAGTTGAGCCACTTTATCTAATGTGTAACGGAGAGTTGTCTCTAAGCTTATAGTCGCATTATTGAGATCTATCGGATCGGACGGTGATAAAAATCTAATTGACGTTTCTGAGAGACTATTTATGAAGCTCCTTGCAGTAGCTCGTGTGAAGGTACGTTTTACATGGTAGCGAGGTGAGGTGGAAATATTGTGATCAATATGAATTATAGACAAGATAAAATAATGATCTGAGACAACTTCAGACTGGGGAAGAATTTCAAGATTTTCTATATTTAATCCGTATGTTAATATGAGGTCAAGAGTGAGACCACCATTATGAGTCGGTCCGATTACGTTCCGCTTAATCCCTACTGAATCTAAGATGGATACAACCACGGTTCTCAGAGGGTCTTCCGGGTTATCAAAATGAATATTAAAATCACAGACGATTAAGGCCTTATCTACAGAAACAACCAGGTTTGAGATAAAGTCTGCAAATTCACTGAGGAATTCAGTATATGGACCTGGGGGTATGTAGATAATAATTAGACTAATTGGCTTATTTATTTATTTATTTTTTTGTGGCTACATAATTTATTTTTGTATAAAGAATTTCAAAATAATTAAATTTATGGCTAGGTTCATGTGTGACGCCTAGATTTTGACAGGTGTCTGTTAAACACATTAAATTACATTCCTGATCAGTAATAATTGCATTAACAATAAGAGCCTTAGACGCACAAGATCTAATATTTAATAATACTAACTTTAGATTAAAGGATTTACATTCACTATGATTTAATTTTACGTTAATTGGGTTACTAAAACCAACTTTCTGAGATTTTCAATGTTTTTGTAAAGCTTGGGGAACAGACACAGTCTCTATAGTATGTATTATTGGTTTTGGACTGTGTATTGAACAGTGTTTATAATTAAAGTTGTTATTGTTGGAAGATTTGCTTACGGTAGGTAGTCACTTGGAGTGGAGCAACTTGGCGATGTTGTCCGACAGCAGTTCCTCTCCGAGGATGCTGGGGTGCAGGCCATCAGGACGGAACAACCTAGGGCACTCCCTGAACAGATTCCAGTTATTAGCAAACACTAGATTCTGTTCTTTACACCAAGAAACTAACCAGTCATTTAAAGCCAGAAGTCTACTGACCTTTCAGCTCCTCATCTGTAGGTGGGAAGAGGTCCAGAGATGGGGATCTTCACGGTGGGTGATTTGCTTTGAACCGTCTCAGTCAGGGTGGCAAAGTCCCTGTTCAGAACCTCTGACTGCCTTAGCCTGATGTCGTTCACCCCCGTGTGCAGCACAACCGTTCCAATGCGCTCGTCCTTCCCCAGGATCCCAGATACCTGCACAGAGTCATCAAGGACACGAGCACAAGAGAAACAGTGTGTGTGCACCTTACCTTTAGCTGAAGCAATGCGGACATTCCGTATGATGGAGTCCCCGATGATCACGGTGTTTGGTCTGGTCTGAAGGAGAGGGGCGACGCGGTTCCGCTTTGGGATCTTGAACGCTGGTGGTGAAGAGGTCCTCACCTTTCGCCGCTCAGTCACCCAAGGTCCATGGTGTGTCGGCACCGGCGTGATGGAGACCACAGCTGGGAATGTCCTGGGTGCACAGCGTAGAGGGCTTGGGAGTGCTGATACCATGCTGTGTGTTTACCTTGAAGGTAGATGTTTCCAGCGTGGTTCTTTGCTCCAGCAGCTGGGCCTGCCTGTCGAGTAGGCTGCGAATCTGCAAGTTCAACTCATCCAGCTCCAACAGCACCGTGTGCAGCTCGAGCAAGTCCTCATCTGCACTCAGAACCGAGGAAACAATAGACATATTAAACGTAAGGTGGTAAACGTGAGAAATAAACAAGGCTAGCGGTGGCTAATGCTAGCGGTGTCTAATGCTAGTGAAACGTAAACAAGGCTAGCGGGGGCTAATGCTAGCGGTGGCTAATGCTAGCAAGCTATAAGCTAGACGCGGAAGTTTGCGATACTGTAATATTACGATTGTTTTATCTAAAAGTAGTTTCGAGTTATATTTGTATACGTGAGACAGATAGTTATAAAGAGGAGAAAAGAAAAAATATATAGATAATAGTGTTCAGGGGACGCTGCTTCCTGCTGCTGATGTTGCTTCCTGCTGCTAGAGCTGCTTTCTGCTGCTGACGCTGCTTCCTGCGGCTTCCTGGTGCTGACGCTGCTCCCTGCTGCTGAACCATGTCATGTGGTCTGATGAGAACAAGATAAACTTATTTCCTTCAGATGGTGTCAAGCGTGTGTGGCAGCAACCAGGTGAGAATTACAAAGACAAGAGTGTCTTGCCTACAGTCAAGCATGGTGGTGGGACTATCATGGTCTGGGGCTGCATGAGTGCTGCACTGGGGAGCTACAGTTCATGCAGGGAACCATTAATGCCAACATGTACTGTGACATACTGAAGCAGAACATTATCAGTATGCAGTATTCCAGCATGACAACAACCCCAAACACACCTCCAAGATGACCTCTGTCTTGTTAAAGAAACTGAGGGTGAAGGTGATGGACTGGCCAACCATGTATCCAGACCTAAACCCTATTGAGCATCTGTGGGGCATCCTCAAATGGAAGGTGGAGGAGCACAAGGTCTCTAACATCCACCATCTCTGTGATGGCATCATGGAGGCATGGAAGAGGACTTCAGTGGCAACCTGTGAAGCTCTGGTGAACTCCATGCCCAAGAGGATTGAGGCAGTGCTGGAAAATAATGGTGGCCACAAAAAAATATTGACACTTTTGGCCCAATTTGGACATTTTTATTTTTGGGTGTACTCACTTTTGTTGCCAGTGGTTTAGACATTAATGGCTGTGTGTTAAGTTAATTTGAGTGGACAGCAAATTTACACTGTTAGACAAGCTGTACACTCACTACTTTACATTGTAGCAAAGTGTCATTTCTTCAGTGTTGTTACATGAAACGTTGGATCAAAAGTCAGATGATCCATCACCTACAAAGTGCTCCGTGAAAGAAGCTAGTGCTAAGGTACCACCTGACATGATTACAGAGTTAGCAGAACGTATGACAGGTGCCGCTTCTCTTAAGGGTCTTAGTGCAGAAATAGCTCAGATTAAGGACACACTGCAACAGCCTATGTTTCAGCCCCAGTCTTATGGGCCACCTTCAGCGAGGATGTCAGGCAGTGGCCCCCAGCCAGTTTTCCCACTAGCAGTATTATAGCAGCCAGAGCCAGTCTCAAGCCCAATTCCCAACACAACTCCAGTATGCCCCTCACCTGTACATTAACTACTCTGCTCAAATCCAAAGGAGGTGCTTTGTCTGCCAGCAGACCAGATCCAATGAATGTTGTACGCACTGCTACCGATGGGAGTGGAGAACATTTCCATGCTGGGTGCAAAATCAGAGGAGTTAAACCATCAAGAGAGGCTCCTTTAAATGAGAAAGGATTAACACTGAGGAACGAGTGTTAACCATAGCCAGTGGAACAGTGGAACTGTGCAAATTGTGGCAAGAAATAGTCATCCAAAGAGCGGAAGTAATGATCATCCTGTAAAAAGACACTGTATTGTTCCAGAGCACGTCAACAACACCATTGGACTGAACACAAAAATAAATGCACTTACCTGTTAACTGACAAGGCTAATGGAAAGTCTCCCTGCAAATACAAAAAATGCACACTACTTGCCACCACTAGCTCCAGTTGGCAACTTGCGCAAAATCACCTCATTAGTTGGCAGACAGTGTCTTGTTGAATGCTATCTGAATGGTCATCAACTCCAAGCTTTATGAGACACAGGGCCCCAGGTATCAATCATTGAAGAAAAACGGACAGAGAAATTCTTACCGAGCTTCAGACAGAGATGTTTCAGAAATCCTGGATTCACCTGACCTCACATTGAAAGCAGCAAATAGAACTGAAGTGCCTTACCTGGGATGGATTGAGACAACCTTCCGACTCAACTCAGAAAATAACCAAGCCAATGCATTGCTCATTCCAATGCTTGTGATGAAAGTGTGCCATGTCATCATTGGTTTTAATGTCATTAAGCACATCTTGGCAAAGACTGATCAGAGCAAACAGTACAGTACAGTGAAGAAATCTTAGCCAAGTCTCAAAAGAAATAACGTGAGAGCTTTCATACAGGATGTTATTGCAGAAAAGGTTGATGGGTATGCAGTGAAAACAAAGAAAGAGATGGCTGCAATACCAAAACACAGTAGCATTCAGATTGAGTGTCGTGTAGCTACCCAGCATTTTAAAGATGACATGACCATTTTGTTTCAGCCATACTTGAACCCCCAGTGGCCAGATGATCTTGAGTTTTATGAAACACTAGTCAGAGTCAAGAAACATGTTTTTCGAGTATGTATGTCAGTCTTCACCGAAAGTGAGATAACCACTGCATCAGTCAGTCATATACCAAATGATAAGTTAAGAGATGCACAAAGATCGAATCCATGCATTTGTCCTGTGCTAGATAGTAAACTGAAACTGTCAGGCTTCAAACCGCTAGCTAGAGATCTAAAGACATTCAGCTCAAAGACAAAATGCCTGTTCAGAGAATGTGAAAAGCTGACAGTAGATAGTGACGGCATTCTGTACAGGAAAACCAAAGCCCACAAACAGTTCATCCTACCAGAACAGTGCAAAGGAAAAGTACTGGAAGAGCAGCACAATAACATGGGACACCACGGTGCTGACCGCACAGTATCTCTAGTACATTAAGGCTTATTCTGGCTCTATATGCAATCTGACATTCAGGACTATGTGACAAAATCTTGCAACTGTCTAAATCAGAAAAAGCCATGCCATGAAATTAGACCTCCATTGACAAATATTGTGACAACACAGCCATTTGAACTTGTATGTATTGATTTCCTCCATCTCAACTGATGCAAAGGTGCATACGAGTGCATCCTTGTAATGTTGACCATTTCACCCGTTTTGTTCAAGCATATGCCACCACGTCAAAGTCAGGAAAAACTGCTGCAAACATCATCTTCAATGACTTTATGCTAAAGTTTGGGTTTCCCACCTGCATTCATCATGACCAAGGGAGAGAGTTTGAAATTCAGTTATTAACTCACTTAAAGAAACTCAGTGGCATGGCCGGGTCCAGAACAACACCATATCACCCGTTGGGGAATGGCCAAGTGGAGCGGATGAACAGGGTATTGTTGCAAATGCTTAAGACGTTGACTGAAACACATAAATCAAACTGGAAAGAGTCTCAAACTGGTGTATGCCTATAACTGTACCCATTGCAAAGTGACAGGTTACTCACCATTTTATCTGCTGTTTGGGAGGTCGCCTAGACTTCCAGTTGACATGCTGTTAGGACTGTACACAGAGTCAGGATCCAGTCAACCAGACTATGTGGAGAAATGGAAATGTGGTATGGATGAAGCATACACAATTGCAAATGAGAATGCTCAGAAAGCTGCTGAGAGGAGTAAGAGTTATTATGATACCAAGGTGAGGAGTTCAGTGCTACAGCCTGGTGAGCGGGTCATGATCAAAAACCTGACACCAAGAGCAGGACCAGGTAAACTCCGTGACTACTGGGAAAATACAGTTCACATAGTGGTGAGACAAATGGGATCTGATTTGCCGATCTATGAAGTGAGACCAGAAAAGGGTAAGAGACATCCCAGGCTCCTGCATAGACACCTGCTCATGTCCTGTAATCACTGACCTTTTGAGATACAGCATGAAGTAATTAAAAATGGCAAAAGTAAACAGAAAAGAATGCACACGCATCTGTGACATCCAGAAGATTCAGATGAAGAAAGTGGAGATGAATATGACTTTCATTATGAGCTAATTCAGGTCCCCACATCACCAGCAGTAACTACGGAGAAACATGTTAGGAAGAGAGACATCCTGACATGAGCCAGTTGAAAAGAGAGATGGACTAGCAGTCCCTGTTGCCATGCCAACCCAGCCTCTCTTTGGCGATCAGCCGGAAGAGCTCATCACACCTGAAAACGTGCAGGATAAGGAGATGAACGTACCTGCTGAGAATCTGCCTGATTCACCAGATGCCTCTCCTGCATCAAGTGCTGCTGAACCTGAGGAGCCAATCTACCAGCTACCACAGAGAGAGCGAGACATCCGCCAAGGTGCATCACCTATGATCAGCTGGGTACTCCATGCTGCTATAGTATCCAGCCGCAGTTGTAGCCACAGATGGCACCTGTGCAATTCTGCATATTCATTTGTTCCAACTTTGACCAATAGGCAGGAGATGGGGAACATCAGCTACTCATGCAGTTAGATTTGTGTCCAACATTCAGCCTGCTCTATCACTCTTCCACAAGTTATGTAGCACAATTTTCCACAAACCTCCTTAATCCCTCCTATTTTTCAGTCCAGTGTTCCCTGAGGCATTTTGATAGGCAGACCGTGCCCATTTCAGCTTTAAATCCAAACACAGGAAAGGATATTTTGGAGCATGATTTAGATCGCATATTTTATCTGTATATTGCTGCTCCCCCAGTACACAAGTTTAAAGTTTGCACAATGAAAATGATTGAATGTCTACTTCATTAATGTGCTGTCACCTTTTGAAAGGGGTTTTATGGTTTATGGAACAGTCCTATTCCTCTAATACTGTATAATCTGACGTAAGACCTTTTTAGCAATTATTATGTTTGTCCAATCACTGAATGACCATAATGCTCACTGCCACAATTCGGACAAAAAAAAAAAAAAAAAGAAACAGATAGCAATGTATACATACAAATCAGTAAACCACTTCAACAATTTCAAACACTTGTATGTGTGGCTAACCCATAGCAATGACTAAGCATTTAGTACAACCGTGTGGCTATATTTCATTTTACTGGCTTTTTGTCAGAGTTTTGATGGTAATAACAGACCTATGATGACACAAAGCTCAGGCTACACAAAGACCCAAGAGCTACTGTGTGAGAACATTGACACTATATGTTAACAATAGGAGGGACCCAATGACATCTCCATTGCACATGAGTAAGGGTGGCAGGAGGGAGGGATGGGGTGAGAGAATTTGAGCAGCTGGTCAAGTGGCACTGAAAGCTTTTGGAAAGTCCCAAGTGGAAAGAGTGATTTATGGCTTTGAACATGGGCACATTAAAATGGGCTTTTTACCTTCACTGATGCACACAGCATGTGACAAGTAAGAAATATTACATGCAAAACTCCTGCTAAGGACACCTTATTTTCCCTTTTTCTTAAACCGAATTTTCCCTTCACATGACCCTCATTCACATGATATCTATTCATTCATCGGTTACATTTTTGTCTTTCTGTTTTAAATACCTGATGAAATGATGTAAGTTATGCCACAAGAATTAGGGTGAAGTTATCTAATGTAATGATACAGGACATACATGTACATTTTCTTCCCCCATACATAAATAAAGGTAATAATAGTGCTGTTTTTTTTTTTTTTTTTTTTTTTTTTTTTTTAATAGTGAGTAAAATGATCGACACTGCTTCATTGCCAAATCCCATTCCATCCCTGTTCCTAGCCTGGTTTTTCAGACTTCCATTTCTCTGGTTTACTACCCACCATTCCATTGAATTAACTTTCTCAGTTTGCCATTAATATAATGTATATAAGCCATATACTAGTTATGTGTATTGTCATGCTAACATGAACTTATTTTATGCTTTCCAAATGTGCATCAAATGTGAGTCAATCAGGATGATGCTGTTCTGGCTGTTAAGTAAGTACCATCTGAATTCAGACTTGCTATATAGTGCTCTATATAAGAACACTGCTGCCATGTGAATTTAGTCTTTAAAGAGCATAGTGAATGACTGAGTGATGGTATGCTCTCAGACAGAGCTTAACTTTTCCTTCTGAAATTACAACATTGCAATTTCAAGGCTTATGTCTGGCATGTTTACTTTTTAATTTTTCACACAAACATTTTACTTCAAAATTTTTCCTCATTCTTAATGTTGGATCACCTATTTTGCATCTATTATATGTACTTTACGAATAATCTATTAGACAATGCTACTTTCATTTATACCAATTGTTGACTTAGATTATTTTTTTTATTATTTTAAAGTTCTATAAATGTTCTATATTGTATTTGTATTTTCTATAACAGCAGCTCTGACACTAGTGCTGTATTTTTAAATGTATTCAAATCTGGTTGGTATTTAATAAAGGTTTTAAAAATTGTGAATTTTTAAGTATAATTGTTCATTTGTACGTTTTCAGTAAGGGGTCATTTTCATATTTATGGAATTCCATGTCAGTACTTTGTAAGAGTAGAGATAAAGGTAAGATCTAAGGACAAATGATGTTATGTTTTGCAGTTTCTTAATAACAAGCTGCATTTTAATTTGCTTGTTTGTTTTAAAATCTTAACAAGACAAGATAAGTGAATTACTGTTTATAGCTGCTATCACTTAAGTGATAGCAGGAATTAATTTATATTGTGGTTGTTTCTCAACATTGAAAGTGTGTATATAATGGATAAATGTAAGATGTGTCATTGTTTAATAAAAAAAAAAAAAAAAAAAAAAAAAAAACTTGCAATCTTTGGCAAGTCACTGGGTGTATAAAAATTTTAAGACTGTGGGACATGCTGTCATAGGGAAATAATCAACTATTGCATCACACCACCCATGTTTTATTCTGTATCTAAGATTAGCATGTATTTAATAATAATTACAATATATACAGTTTAATTTCTGTGCATCAGTTTGCCTTTAACACATGCCGGTGATAATCCCAATGAGTATCTATGTATGGAAACAAATCATTTGCTCATCAACAGTCCATGCTGGCTCTCTTATCACCTGCACCTGTTCCTTTATTATAGCATTATCTTATTAACACCAATACACACTTACCTGTGTGGTGAGTGTTCTGGGAAAGCTGACTAAATCTTCTTGGCTATGAAGGAAAGTTAGGTGAAGTTTTAATGGATTGTGAATTTCTACTGGATCAAATGGTTCAAACTCAATTTACTAACTAACCTAAATAAATTAATGCTATTTAAAAAAAAAAAAAAAAAAACTATGTTTATTTTCTCTAACTCTAGTACCAATTTCAAGTCTGTTAACACTATTAATAAAATGTAAGTGCAATAAAATCATTTTAGTCTTCAAGCAAGACACAGACAATTGGACATAATTTTACATCTTACAGAAAATACAAACAAAAAAAAGAAAAAAAAAATGAAAAAAATAACAAGAAACAACCTAAAACTGAATAATTATTTTTATTTTTTAAAACACTAGCCAATGTGATATATTTATTTTATATACACAGCAAAGGACATGGACATCTTTCCTGTTTAACTGTAATGAACAAATTTCAAGCCATCTTAACATTACTAGCAATGCTAACCATTACTGGGTCCAGAGTTGTATCCCACAATGTGACTACCTGAATTTGTACTTAGATTTAAACCCCAAATGGGTGTGTGCTAATTTCTTAGGTTTATCTTATTTATTTATTTTATTTTAAATCTATGCCAATAGAAACACTAGGGGTGAAAAACCCAGAGCCAGATGTCTGGCTCTGAATGTTCCTCAACCTCAGCTATATCACATAATTGGTCTCAAATAGAGATGTGTGCCAGAAAGTTTTGTTGTTCTTGTTGATGATGTTTGTTAATCACTTTTTGACAGTCTTGTTTCAATTTCTTCTTGCCCATGATCTGAACAAGTGAATTTCCCAAAATATAAATGAAAAGGTACACAAATTTAAACCACTCAAACAACATTGACTAAAAACAATACAGGTACATACAGTGTCTCACAAAAGTGAGTACACCCTTCAAGTTTTTGTAAATATTTGATTATATCTTTTCATGTGACAACACTGAAGAAATGGCACTTTGCTGCAATGTAAAGTGACAGCAAATTTGCAGTTTTAAATAAGCTATAAACTCACTACTTTACATTGTCATTGTGTCATTTATTCAGTGTTGTCACATGAAAAGATATAATCAAATATTTACAAAAATGTGAGGGGTGTACTCACTTTTGTGAAATACTTTATGCAATAACAACAAATTAGTGGATTAACTTTTTATTCTGAGAGCACACTGCACATTTGGCTTATTTTCTTCATTTTGTTAGCACTGTATAAACTACAGTAAACCTAATCTAAAACAAATAAACAAAACAAACTAGCAAAAACTTAGCTATCTTCCTGAATAGGTTCCTTGACATTTATAGCTTAGCCACAGGCCACTTGTTCTTTCCCACATGTTCCCTCCTATCTACTGATGGTAAAGATGCGCTACTGATATTGTCTCATCTTCCTGCATGCAATGCTAAAAGTGGTGCAGTTGGCTATTATGTGGCACAGATTATTACTTTTAATACTTGTTTTAGGCTCTGGGAGTGCTTGATTGCAGGGAAGGATTGATGACTTTATCCAATAGGCTCTTCGGTGACAATAATGTATGTACATAGCTTCTGGAAGATTAGTGCTTCACAGAAACAAAGCAACTCAGGTGAGGCAAATATTGTAGGTTTAGCTGGGATTTATGCTGCAATATTTACAAAGAATGTATTTTTTTTCCATATATTAGCTACCTCTGTTTTTACTTCTCTTTTGAATATTAAGTTTTTAAGAGAATTTTCACATAATTAGTAAACATATAGTAAAATTAATAAATTGAATCACAGAGTAATTCCACAGGTAGCATTAGGAGAAAAACACCTCTAAATGACAATGTAGCAAGGTAAATTTGTGAATGTAAATAATAGTTTGATAATTTTTTTCATTGCTTGTTTTTTTTTAGGCATGCATAAAATGTACTGTATACTAATCAGAAGTCCTGTGACTTTTATGTGCAGTATAAATCAGAAGTTTAATATTTCAGTTTTATAGAGAATTATAATGGGAAACATGTCCTTCTTAGTTTGTGCTAGGCATACCGATTCTTGTATCCCTCAAATGACTATGCTTTGGTCATTTCACACAGAACTATTTCACCTGAATTAAACAGATATCAGAAACCTCTTTGTCTATATGGTAATGTGAATAGTTATCAATCTTACAACATTGGCTAGACGATATCAAGCTATCTGTTTCAAATTGGCTTTATAATGTGTTACAGCTTCTCCCATTGGAAAGGCGTACTTACATTCTCCAAAAAGACACGGAAGGTTTTCCTTTCCTTGGAGTCCTATCATAGATTTTATTGGAGAGGATAATGGTAAAACCATATTAAATGGTAAATCCATACAATTGTTAATATTTCATTGTTATTGTATAAAAGGGATGACAATGATCTATGTTTGTGATTTATTTAGCCTGTTTTTTTTTTTGTTTGTTTGTTTTTTTGTCTAATTGTGTGTATAGTCAGTCATTGTTGGGGTTTAGAATTTGTATACTATACTATTAAATGTGTATGAACTGAAAATAAAATAAAATGATAGAAAGAAAGAATGATCCAAGGAGTCATGTTGTTTCGATGTGAACAGCACAGGTGATATGAACAGCACATTTTCATGGGAAATAGAGCAGCATATCTGAGCATCATTGTTCATCCCTTCATGGCTACAATTTGTCAAGAGTAAGATGGACACTTCCAGATAATGCATCGTGTCACAAGCTGTCATCACTGAATCAAGCATCTTTGGGCTGAGGTGGAAAGGGCTGTTTGCAAGAACACAATTATTTCCACATGTACAATATTCCTGCCCAGTGCATCCAGCATGTGGGATAATCCACACTCAGGTGAATTCAACCTGTTCCGATGGCCAGCGGAGAAACCACATGGCACTAGTTGTAGGTGAACATAATGATCATGTAGTTCAAAATATATTTTGTAGATACATATTTTTTGTGTATTTTTTCACCATTTTCCAAAAACAAAATGCAATATAATAAGTAGGGTCACAGCCATATAGGTACATGTTGATTTAAAGACCATTACAAACATTTACATAACTTGTATAAAACATAATATTGTTTCATATATAGGATAGATGCTGGCAATAAACTCCAGCAAAGTTGGAAATGCTTCTAAAATTATCAACGATACTGTTGACAGGAGTGCTGAGCTAATGGTAGCACTACTGTCCACATTGCTTAGCTGACAGTCTTATTCTGCCAGAGGTTCTTGCTCTAATCATGTTTCGTCATACATTGGGGTCTTAACATCAGAGAAGAAGAAGAAAGACTTTGTAACATACTGTATGTTACAATACAGCAACATTATTTACTTCCCAGTTGTTAAGATAATTGTTAAGATGTTAACAATACAATGTCATTGCAAATTATATTATTGACAACAATTTAAATGAAAGGTAAAATCTTTAAATATTTACATGAATTTCAGAGTTTCTTAGTCCCCTTATTTGACAGTGTGCACTAGAGCTGGCATGGACTCCCCAAGTCTGTGCAAAACCTTATGATCCATTTTAAATCAAATCAATCTGTAATCTGATCACATATTTCAAAAGAAGAGATTAGAGATGAGGAAAATCTGATTTTTTTCACAAACATTTTACATTGTCAATATCACAAACATGTTAACATTTAAATAGAGACCTAGAAATAGTGCAATATCTCAAATATTAAATATTAAAGATATCAAAGATTTGGCTTTTTTGTTTTAAATATTACAAAATTCCAAAAGTTTCTATTCATTTTGAATTTTAAATAAAATAAATAAATAAATAATAATAATCCAAGATTGTCAGTGTAGTCTCAGATTTTTGGACCCAACATATGGAACAATGAAGTTTGTATTTATTAAAACAACACAACCAGTGGACTGGAGATCACTTCATTTCATACACATTCTAGAGAGGCCTTCTGATGGTAAAGCAGCTACAGATCACAAGTAGATGCTGAACAAGAGTCACAAATATGATGGCTGGCCTTTTAGTCATATGTGCTCATTTTCTGTGAGATCTTTTTGAAAGATGCACATGAATCAACTATATAAATCAATAAGATATTTACTAGCCTAAAGTATTTAATTTATAATATATGAATTGTTTTGTTAATGATTACTTCAGTTTTGGAAATTTTTAATTCTCATTAAAGAATTCATTAACACAGAAAAAAAGTAAATGAGTGAACAAGTAGAACAGAATCTAGTGAGAATGGACATTATATATAATATTCAGCATTAACACAAACACAAACTTAACCTAAAATGACAGAACAAAAAACAGCAAAGAAGTAGTTAAAAAAAGAATCAAATTTCATTTAGAAAAAGAAAAATGTTTGCTGTGTAAATAATGCCTTGGAGGGTGTAGTGGTGGCAAATGAAGAATATTATTGAACTCCCTCTGATTCTCAATACATGCTCTTTTCAATGCATGCTCTCCATGGTCTATCAAAACAGAAATAATATTTATTTCCTTTTTATGTGGCTCTAAACCATATACGGTTTAGAGGGATTATATACTAGCAACACAGCTTTCTACTGCTTTTTCCTATTATATGTTTCTCCCAGCCTGCACCCATAATGTGAAAATAAATCATTACTCTGAAAATTTGCATTTCCCTGTTGCATCAGTGTGCGTTGTTGCAGCCTTAAGATGTTTGATGCTATGCCATGGAAATTGTGCTAATGATACATGTAAATGGCATGATGTGACTTACAACTGTTTGCTGTCTGAGGAAACCTCAAGCATATGAAGATTTTAATGAATAAATTATAATTGAACATTTCAAATGGAAAAAAAAAAAAAAAAAAAACAGAAAAAAAAATTAATTAATTCATGATATTTAGTCTAGAATGTGTTTATATAGAATCAGCCCAATTCATTGGCTGATGATGCTAGTGCTGCCGCTCCAAGGCAGCATGTCATCGGTGTTTCAAAAGGGAAGTGCCTGCACCAACTAACTTAGATTTCTGAAACGGAAGTCACATGCAGTCATGCAGCAGCATGGCATGCCGAGCATCATCTCCTTTCCTATTGTTGTGTGTAAAAATTATGTATAATAAACACAAGGGATCCTGTAGGATTAGTATGTAAGTTTATTAGTGGTCACTGACAAACTAACCAAGCATGAATATCATATCATGTAATTTTATGGAGAATTAATGGGGCTCGTAGGACTGAAATCCTCCTGAGTATTAAAAGGGGAGAATGGATGATAAAATGGGGTATTCTCAGGGTATGGATACCCAGAGGAGGGGTAACTGGGAGGAGAAAATCGCGGATTGGGACTAGGGAAAAATGGAAGCAGGTTAGAACCCAGATCAGAGAAAGAGACATCATCCATCTGGATAGAAGCATTCACACATACATGTGCAGGAAGAATTCTATACTTGAAGGGTGGAGGAAATCCCGCATTGCCATTTCCATTTTCAGAGGGGGTGCGAAGAACATCGAAGAGCACTGTGATGTCAGCAGCGAGATGTGGGATTTGATAGCGTGTGCTTGTTCTTTTCTGTCTCCAAAGTGAGTCTGTGAGTATCTTTTTCCTAGATGAATTTCTAAGTGTTTTTGGATAATAGACTAAATTCAATTCCACCCTATTCAGGGAACCATACATATGTAAAATATGGTTACACACGTAACCAAGACATCCCCTTCCATAGTTTCACTTGACGCTATGTCAGTAGCTGATGCTATGGGAACACTATACCACAGCAGCACAGTGCAACTGTAACTTGCGGTTGAGGTAAATCCGCAATGCCCTCACAGGGCAAAGCCCATGTAACCACTCACTCTCCCATGAATTAAATGGTGCTGCATAGAAATATCTTGAGAGCGAAACAAACTAGAAGCAACCTTGGGTAAATAGCTTAGCCTCAAATGCAACAACAAATCTTTGACTAGGCCAGTAGCAAAATCCATACAGGAAGTGCTCACTGACAAAGCTTGTAAGTCACTAAGGCTCCTAAGAGGCATCAGAATTCTCTCTGAAGCTAACATTAGCGGCTCAAATGGATGGTCCACCAAACCCTCTAAGACTATTGATATATCCCAAAAGGGATAGGATGGACAGGCCTCAGCCATCTCGTCCCACGCATGTAACAATGGGAAACAAGAGAATGTCTTCCTAAGTAAAAGCCATGAATTGGCAAATGCTCAGTGGTGATGACAGTGACATACACCCTGAGCATAGCCATGACCGCTCCAGCACAGAATATGTTCTGGAGGAATTGCAGCACTCAACCAACACGGAAGTGAACAGGATCCAAACTGCATGTTTTGCACCAGGAAGCAAACAGCTTCCATTTAAGCATATAAAGCCTCTTGTAGAAAGAGTCCTAGCATTCAGAATAGTCTCCACAATTTCTTCTGACAGACCAGTCTTTAACAGAGAGCCCCATTCCAAGGCCAAAACCAACACTTCCACTTTCCCTGCCAGGGGTGCCACACAGTGCCCTGAGCCTGGGAAAGCAGATCTGTGCTGACTGTAAGTGCCAAAGGAGGTTACTCCAGGAGGGACACCAGTTCTGAAAACTAAACTGAATCAGCCAAAATGGGGCTATTAACAAGAGCCGCACACTGTCTATCCATACCCTGATAAGGACTTCTGAGAGCAGTTTTATTGATGGGACGGCATACAGATGGAGTCTTGGCCACACATGGGTCAGAACATCAATGCCCAGAGATGCTGGAGGAAAAAGAGAGAACGACAGGTGGCATTGGGTTGTCTTGCTTAAGGTGAACAGGTCTACCTCTACCCTGCCAAACCTCTAACAAATCAGATCTACAGTCTGAGGATCAAACCTCCACTCCCCAGGCCTCAGCCCATGACTTCATAGAAAATCTGCACTGCTCTGACAGACAGGAACCTATCCATCATTAAGAAACATATGTGTTGCGCTAAACTCATCATGGGGCTTGTGCGCATCCCTCCTGCCATCAATTGATGTATGAGCCCACATACATGTTGTTGGTCCTGATGACCACATCGCAACCTTGAAGGTTTGGTTGGAAATGGTTCAAGGCTAGAAAAAACACAAACCTCTCCAGGCAATTTATGTGCCATGGGCCACCATGCAGGGTGAAGAAGATCCAAGTCCACAGTCACTGCATGAAATAATGGCCGTAGAAATGTCTCAAGTTACCATACTTTAAGCGGATTCCTGCTCAGAGCCTTGAAGTGGCTGAGCAGCAGGGCAAACCTGTTCTACAGCAGGAGAGCTCACAGTCTGATGTGACACGTAGGGGCCCAGCATACAACATGGGGGCATAACCTGTTGGAATCATTGCGCCATTGCTGTACAGGTCGTGACCTAGCTCACATACTCCAAAAGCCAAAATACGCAGAGTACAGGCCAGAAAACACCCACTTGATGGGACACCATTCCATCACATGGACCATGCGCAAACACACACACACACACATTCATTTACACTTCATCAAAAGGCAAACCCACATGGACACGTGGAGTGCATGTGAAACACCATATAGACAGTAACCTAAAGGGTAAAAATATTTCCCCAAAATTAGTCCCACAGACTTTGGATCAAAAGGACAGACATTTAAAAAGAAAATTTTGAGCAGTCACTAATTTTTCATACATTGTACTGAACATTATGTCTCACAAGTTCACGAATAACCTAATTAGAAAGCTATAATTTATTGAGGATTTAAGTAAATGAGTAAGTTCTAACTAGTTCAAGAAAGTGCTTGCTTCATCCAAACTGTTCTTCCTTTTTTTTTAATTGTCACGATTCGGAGGCAGGAAGTAAACACAAGAGTCCTTTATTTACAATAAACATGAAAATAAACCTTCTACCTTGTAGTAATCCTTCACACAGGGAAACAGAGTAACATAGGAACCGTCAGACAGTCAGAAAATTCAGAAACAATAACACGCAACCTTGTGCAGATAACTCGGAACTTAAATAAGCCACATAATAAAGGCTAAACTGAAAACACCTGACACGACTCGTCCAAACTTCTGGCATGCAACCATGTCAGCGGGTCACATGACCTGGCAAAGCACCCTCCAAAGGTGCTTGGTCCCCGAGCACCAATGACCAACCCCCCTCCAACGGGAGGTCCTGGGCCCCTGAGAAGAATGTCCTCTTGCTGCCACAGGAACCAAGGCGGGTTTTGCCGAACAGCAGGTGGCTCAAGAACGCAGGACGCCACCTCCCACTGAGGCTCGGGAATGCTGGGCATCTCCCACAGAGGCTCGGAAACGCAGGATGCCTCCCACAGAGACTTGGAGACTTGGGAACGCAGGACGCCTCCCACAGGGGCTTGGAAACGCAGGACACCTCCCACATAGGCTCGGGAACACAGGACGCTGCCTGCCGTGATACAGGAACGCAGGGCGCTGCCTGCTGTGGAACAGGAACGCAGGGCTCTGCCTGCCGTGGCACAAGAACGCAGGGTGCCGCCAACGCTGAAGAGGGAAACAGGGCAGCATATGCTGTGGTGCAGGATGGTTCATCCGCCTCCTGCAGGGCTGAGGCCTCCCCCTCGGCCTCTGTATTGCCGGAGGCTGCCTTGTTAGCCTCAGGCTGGATCGCCGCACTGCCTGCCACAGAGGGGCAGAGGATAATGGGCTTACCTCCAACAGGAGCTCCACCGTCTCTGTAGCGCAGGATGCTGCTTCCGCTGAGGAGGGGAACAGTGCGGCATATGCTGCGGTGCAGGATGGCTCGTCTGCTTCCTGAGGGGCTGAGACCTCCCCCTCGGTCCCTGTAGTGCCGGAGTCTGCCCTGTTAGCCTCCAGCTGGAGCACCAGGGCATGATGCGTGACATGGAGCTCAAGGGCATGGGACGTGCCTTGGCTCTCGGACAAAACCTGGCTCTCGAACAAAGCTTGGCTCTCGGACGGAACTTGGCTCTCGGACGGAACTTGGCTCTCGCACGTGGACGTGACTTGGCTCGTGGACATGCCTTGGCTCTGTGGCCTGGACATGGACGTGCCTTGGCTCTGCGGCCTGGACGTGGACAAGACTTGGCTCTCGAACGTAACTGGTCTCTCGGACGGAACTTGGCTCTCAGTCATGGACGTGACATGGCTCGCGGACATGCCGTGGCTCTGCGGCCTGGACATGGATGTGCCTTGGCTCTGCGGCCTGGACGTGGACTTGACGTGGCTCGCGGACATGCCGTGGCTCTGCGGCCTGGACGTGGACGTACCTTGGCTCTGCAGCCTGGACGTGGACGTGCCTTGGCTCGTGGATGTGCCGTGGCTCTGCGGCCTGGACGTGGACTTACCTTGGCTCTACAGCCTGGACGTGTAACTGGACTCTCGGACTTAGCTTGGCTCTCGGACAAAACTTGTTTCTCGGGCTCCGACAGGGACGAAACCGGGCTCTCGAGCTCAAACAGGGACGAAACCGGGCTCTTGGGCTTGGACAGGGACCAAACGGGGCTCTCGGACAGGGACGAAACTGGGCTCTTGGGCTCGGACAGGGACGAAACTGGGCTCTCGAACTCAGACAGGGACCCAACAGGGCTCTTAAGCTCGGACAGGGACGAAACTGGACTCTCGAGCTCAGACAGGGACAAAACTGGGCTCTCGGACTCGGACAGGGACGAGACAGGGCCGTCCAGCAAGGACAAGGACGAGACAGGGCCTTCAGGCGAGGACAAGGATGAGACAGGGCCTTCAGGCAAGGGCAGGGATGAGACAGGGCCTTCGGGCGAGGGCAGGGATTAGACAGGGCCTTCGGGCAAGGGCAGGGACGAGACAGGGCCTTCGGGCGAGGACAGGGACGAGACAGGGGTTTCTGACATGGGCACGTGTGAGATGAGGCTCTCGGGCACGTATGAGACAGGGCTTTCAGACACAGGCACGTGGGAAACGGGGCTCTCAGGCACGGGCACGTGGGAAACGGGGCTCTCAGGCATGGGCACGTGGGAAACGGGGCTCTCAGGCGTGGGCCCACTCAGATGTTGCTGTGTGTAAAGTGCTAGCATACCCTTGAGCTCCTCCAGCCCCTGGGTGATGCGCTCCTGGAGTGCCATACACATCGGCGTGGCTCCTATCCCGAGCTGCCACAACTCCTCCCGTTGCTCTGCTTGCCGCTGTAGCCGGGCTAACGCTGCTTCGATGCGGTGCCTCTCTTGCTCTGCCATGTCTTGATGGCGCTGCAAGGCGTAATATTCCTCCCGAGTGGAAAAGTCCCAAACAAAACAAAACTCGGGCGCTCTCGCTACTTCCATGGTAGACGCGTTATTCTGTCACAATTCGAAGACAGGAAGTAAATGCAAGAGTCCTTTATTTACAATAAACATGAAAATAAACCTTCTACCTTGTAGTAATCCTTCACGCAGGGAAACAGAGAAACATAGGAACCGTCAGACAGTCAGAACATTCAGAAACAATAACGCGCAACCTTGTGCATATAAATCGGGACTTAAAAAAGCCACATAACAAGGGCTAATCTGAAAACACCTGGCGCGACTTGTCTATACTTCCGGCATGCAACCACGTCAGCGGGTCACATGACCGGGCAAATTTTATGCTGTGGCGCCCTCTGCTGGTCGAGGCGTGACATTGATATCTTTAATGAGACCCAGAATTAGTACAATGTCACTTTATTTTCTCTGCATGTTCTGTGCACCATGTCAAGGTTCACAGAATAAGCAGCTGTTCTGTTAGAAGAACATCAATATAAAAAATAAATAAATAAAATAAACCTTGCTTCTTTCCCCAGCCGCTTCATCATAAAGTGCAAATAAAGATAAGATTCTCTAAGAACCTCTACCTAAGTACTTATTACCACCAACCTTATTTTCCTCAGGACATCTCATTGCACTCCTGAACATTTCTTCCAAGTTCACCAATTATGCGTTAATAGTCTTCCAAGTTTGTTCAGTGCTGTGTTGATCTAGATACCAACTGGTACCTTGGTGTTTTACACTTTTGAAGTCAGAAAGTGAGACAGCAGTGGATCATGTTTGATGGTTTGTTTCTGTAGTGCTCAGTTCCATGACAGCTTTCTTATATATTACCTGCTGGTTCACAATTATCCTGTAGATAAAGATAATATTATTTCAGATTATTATTATTATTATTTATTTATTTATTTATTTTGATTGATACATCAGGTTCATAGCCTCAATAAAAATGTTTAAGCATAAATGCATTCTGCTCAATTCCCACAAGTTATCTTAATAATAGTCAAGATCACATCAACTTTTCTTCCACAAATTCTCTAATTGCTTTGCTGGTGGCAAGTCAGTAGTTCTCAGAGGGAATTTAAAGTGGCTCAGTAAAAAAAAAAAAAAACAACTGTGCTAACTGTTGATTAGAGAAAGCTTTTGCTGGTTGTCATCCTGAAATAATATCTAAGTCAGTCTACTAACCAGTTTCTACAAATATAACAAACCTCCAAGCCTTCATACTAGGCTGTGAAATTTGCGTTCTCCTAAATTAAGATCCTCTTATAATTAATCTGTAAATGTTAGTAAATTGAATACGACTATCCAATCTCTGCTCTCTTGTTACTACAAAGACTGGTTGAAAATTGCATAATTAGATATTGTTTACACTATTATAATATAAAAAGAAATCCGAATGCTATCTGGATCTAATTAATGAGTGCCTTTTTTGGAACTTCATTGTATGAATGGATGCAAAACAGCATTTTTAAGAATGGCAGAATGAAGACTCTATTCTTAATACATCTGAATTCTATCACTTCATAGCATAAAAAGGCTTCATCAATGAACACTGCACATCTACAATTTAATGGAGTTTGTAAGCAGAAAAAATAGATTTGAATATGGATTTCATTCATTTAAATTCTATACATATCATCTTAAATATATATATTTTTTTCTTTAATGTAATTAATCAACACATATTTTTTACCAACACTTGAAATTTTTTAACATTTATATTTACATACTGTATATGGAATTTGGCAAACGCCCTTATCCAGAGCAGCTTACAGAAGTGCTCCAAAGTTTCTATCAATAAATATATCCTGATACTGGTTCACTAGGTCACAGACTAAGAGTACCATTAGTCAAAAAGTTGGAGTTGCAATATAGTAAGAAAAGAATGAAGTGAACACAATATATTTATTTATTTTCAGTGCTAATTCATATATTTATGGAAGAGGTAAACATGTAGATGTCATTTGAAGACTGCCAGTGACTGCTGTTCAGACATTTATGGAAAGTTAATTCAACCACCAGTATCAAGAAGAGTCTTGATGCATGCCTTCCTTGTACCCTGAGAGATGGTGGGACCAGTTGAGCAGTATTCGAGGATCTGAGGAATCGTGAGAACTTTATGAAGCTCTTTTGAACTTAATAGCAAGATTTCCTGTTTTAAACACATAATTTGAAATTATTGGTTAAGGTTTTTGGATTTTTAAAAACAAAAAGCGAATCTCAATAATTGAAATTTCAAAAGTATAGATTTCATGTAAATTAGGTCAAAGGTGAATAATCCAGAATTTCCCAGGAAAGGGTCAGAGTTCAGTGTGGTATAAATGTAGTGCTCGACATCAAGTGAAATGATGTAGCATAGAGTTATGTGGAGTGAAATTGAGACTCCATCCATCCATCTTCTATACCACTTAATCATTTTCAGGGTCACGGAGATCCTGGAGCTTATCCCAGGGAGCATCGGGCACAAGGTGGGGTATACCCTGGACAGGGTGACAGTCCATTGCAGTGCACAATCACATACACATTCACACACCCATTCATACACTACGAATACTTTAGACATGCCAATCAGCCTACCACACATGTCTTTGGACTGGGGAATGAAACCGGAGTACCCGAAGGAAACCCCTGCAGCACAGGGAGAAATTCCACACACAGATGGCCGCGGCGGGACTTGAATCCCGGACACTGGAGGTGTGAGGCGAATGTGCTAACCACTAAGCCACCAAAATGGAAAGTTATGAACTTCATGTGCACAACATTTAATGTTATGAACCCTAATGAAGTAAGTGCATCTAAAGTTTTTATATTTTTTCTGAAATATCTAATTTCCTAGGGTGCACGGTGGCTTAGTGGTTAGCATGTTTGCCTTACATCTCAAGGGTCAGGGGTCTTATTCCCACCGTGGCCCCTTGTGTGAGGAGTTTGCATGTTCTCCCACTGCTGTGGGTGTTTCCTCCCCCAGTCCATGCAAAATGTCCGTAGTGTATGAGTGGGTGTTTGAATGTTATTGTGATTGTGCCCTGAGATGGATTAGCACCCTGTCCAGAGTGTACCCCGCATTGTGCCCGATGCTCCCTGGGATGGGCTCCAGGTTTCCCTGTGACCCTGAAGGAAGGATAAGCGGTGTAGAGAATGGATGGATTGATCTAAGTTCCTATTAAGCAGCATTTTTTTTTTACCAGCAAACTACAGCAAGCATAGCCTAACAATTTACCAAGTTTTTCTTTGACCACTCTGAAAGCATGTTTTTTTTTTTTTTTTTTTTTTTTTTTTTGGGAATACA
>JAFFST010053968.1:142361-153146 GCA_022414735.1 Noturus placidus
CAAGGGGGGGCAATCACTTTTTCACACAGGGCCATGATGGTTTGGATTTTTTTTCACCTTTAATAATAAACACCTTCATTTACAAATTGCATTTTGTGTTTACTTGTGTTGTCCTTGACTATTGTTTAAATTGGTTTGATGTTCCGAAACACTTAAGTGTGACAAACATGCAAAGGAACAGGAAATGAGGAAGGGGGCAAACACTTTTTCACACCACTGTACATACTAAAGATCATTGTAGGTTACACTGCCCTTGGGTGATTCAAGTCTTCCAATCAAACTTTAATTCAAAGGCAAGAGGGGTCACTATTTTAATTAACAAAAGGTCAAAGTTTTCCTCCACTAACGTTATTGCGGATGTGAACGGTAGATATATTATACAGGTGCTGGTCATATAATTAGAATATCATGAAAAAGTTGATTTATTTCAGTAATTCCATTCAAAAAGTGGAACTATAATGTATACATTCATTACACAGAGACTTATATATTTCAAGTGTTCATTCCTTTTAATTTTGATGATTATAACTGACAACTAATGAAACCCCCAAAATCAGTATCTCAGAAAATTTGAATATTGTGAAAAGGTTCAATATTGAAGACCCCTGGTGCCACACTCTAATCAGCTAATTAACTTAAATACCTGCAAAGGCATTAAATGGTCTCTCAGTCTAGTTCTGTAGGCTACACAATCATGGGGAAGATTTCTGACTTGACAGCTGTACAAAAGACGACCATTGACACCTTGCACAAGGAGGGCAAGACACAAAAGGTCATTGCTAAAGAGGCTGGCTGTTCACAGAGCTCGGTGTCCAAGCACATTAATAGAGAGGCGAAGGGAAGGAAAAGATGTGGTAGAAAAAAAGTGTACAAGCAATAGAGATAACCACACCTTGGAGAGGATTGTAAAACAAAACCAATTCAAAAATGTGGGGGAGATTCATAAAGACTGGACTGCAGCTGAAGTCAGTGCTTCAAGAACCACCACGCACAGACGTACGCAAGACTTGGGTTTCAGCTGTCGCATTCATTGTGTCAAGCCACTCTTGAACAAGACACAGCGTCAGAAGCTTCTCACTTCTGACTGCTGCTGAGTGGTCCAAAGTTATGTTCTCTGATGAAAGTAAATTTTGCATTTCCTTTGAAAATCAAGGTCTCAGAGTCTGGAGGAAGAGGTTAGAGGTGTTCCACGTTCCACAGAATCCACGTTGTTTGAAGCCCAGTGTAAAATTTCCACAGTCAGTGATGGTTTGGGGTGCCATGTAATCTGCTCGTGTTGGTCGACTGTGTTTTCTGAGGTCCATGGTCAACACAGCCGTGTACCAGGAAGTTTTAGAGCACTTCATGCTTCCTGCTGCTGACCAACTTTATGGAGATGCAGATTTCATTTTCCAACAGAACTTGGCACCTGCACACAGTGCCAAAGCTACCAGTACATGGTTTAATGACCATGGTATCCCTGTTCTTAATTGCCCAGCAAACTCGCCAGACCTTAACCCTATAGAAAATCTATGGGGTATTGTGAAGAGGAAGATGAGATACACCAGACCCAGCAATGTAGAAGAGCTGAGGGCCACTATCAGAGCAAACTGGGCTCTCATTACACCTGAGCAGTGCCACAGACTGATCGACTCCCTTCCACGCTGCATTGCTGCAGTAATTCAGGCAAAAGGAGCCCCAACTCAAGTATTGAGTGCTGTACATGCTCATACTTTTCATGTTCATACTTTTCAGTTGGCCAACATTTCTAAAAAAATATTTTTTTTTGTATTTGGTCTTAAGTAATATTCAAATTTTCTGAGATACTGATTTTGGGGTTTTCATTAGTTGTCAGTTATAATCATCAACATTAAAAGGAATGAACACTTAAAATATATCAGTCTGTGTGTAATGAATGTATACATTATACTAGTTTCACTTTTTGAATGGAATTACTGAAATAAATCAACTTTTCATGATATTCTTATTATATTATATGACCAGCACCTGTAGTTGCTGGTCTTCTCATGCAAGGACAGGTGTTGTTGGTAAATATATACGCTCCGAACTTTGATGATGTTGAATTTGCTAATAGATTGCTGAGCAATCTCCCTTTCTGTTGATTTTCAGGGGAGATTTAAACTGTGTTTTGACCCAAACTTAGATCGGTCTAATCCGCGATCAATCTGCTATCTAAAACATTTTCCAATTTTATGATTCAGAATGGTCGCGTTGATCCCTGGCGATCCCATAACCGCTCTCTTAAAAAGTTTTTTTTTTTTTTTTTTTTTTCTCCCAGGTTCATCATTCCTATTTGAGGATTGATTAAAAAAATAAATAAATAAAAAAATTCTAGACAGCACTCTTGATTCTTGTGTAGTATCTTCTGACTATATGGGTATTGTTATGTCTGATCACGCACCTCTACAATTAGATATTCAGTTTTCTATTTATAAATGCAGTCCATCGCCATGGAGATTTAATTCTCTTCTTTTGGTAGACAGTAAATTGTGTGAGTTCATTTCCCCTTACATTTACTGTACATTTACATTTATTCATTTAGCAGATACTTTTATCCAAACCGACTTACAAATGAGAAACACAAGCAAAGTGATATCAAGCAAGTGATGTCACTTCTATTGATTAATTTATTTTCTTCAATCAGAATGACTCCACCTCTTATTCATTGCTATGGGAGACACTGAAATATTATATCAGAGGCCAGATTATTTCTTACTCCACTCTCTGTAATAAAAAGCACACTGCTCGGGTAAATGAACTCACATCTGCGATCATTGACCTTGAACAGAGATATGCATTGAATCCCTCTCCAGAACTTTTAAAAAAGTGTCTGGACTTACAGGCAGAATTTAATCTTGTTTCGACTAAAGAGGCAGAACAGGTTGTTGTTACGTACCTGTGGATCATATTATGAATATGGCGATAAGCCGAGTCGTTTACTGGCACATCAGATATGGCAACAGGCCACATCCCGTCTCATACCTAGTGTTAAAAAAAATAAAAAAAATAAAAAAAACACTTATAATATTGTCACTATAGATCTTATGGAAATTAATATTACTTTTATATTGTTTTACTCTTCGCTTTATAAATCTGAATTTCCTACAGACAATACTAAAGTGAATGCATTTCTTCAAAGCTTTTGTAACCCTTTTAGTGGAACATTTAGTGGAACTTTTAGGTTTAGTGGAACATTAGCTCCATTGCTTTTGGCTATGTTCAACAAATCCTTGGAATGTGGGTCTTTGCCTCCAGCTCTGACACAAGCCATGATAGCTCTCCTTCTTAAGGAGGGTAAAGATCCAACCACCTGTGGTTCCTATAGACTGCTGTCTCTGCTTAATGTAGACGTAAAGGTGTTGACAAAGGTAATGGCATCTTGTTTAGAGAATGTATTCACTTACATTATATCTGAAGAACAGAACGTTTTTTTTTTTTTTTAATATAACTCTTTAATAATGCTTTAATATAATTTATTCGAAACATTCGGCTGTGCGTCCTGAGATTGTGATTTATTTAGATGCTGAAAAAGCATTTGATAGGGTTGAGTGGGAGTATTTGTTTGCAGTCTTGAAGAGGTTCGGATTCGGGGATAAGTTTATTTCTTGGATTAACCTTTCTCTCCAACAGTCATATCTACTATACCTTTTAGATTTAGTCAGTCAGGGTTTAAATACCTAGGTATCAAGGTGACACGTTCTTTATCAAATCTTTTAACAGCTAATTTCACTCCCCTTATCTCAAAGGTTAACCTAACTCAGAGTTGGGGTAACCTCCCCGTTCTCTAATTGGCAGAATCAATGTCGTCAAAATAAATATATTACTGAAGTTTCTATTCTTGTTTCAGCAAGTTTATCTTTTTCTGCCAAAATCATTCTTTGTTTTATTGGATAAGATAATTAGTATGTTTATTTGGCGTGGGAAGCCACTGTAGCAAAGTGGCCCGTATAGCACTCGTTTAAGACCAACTATGCCACCTATAGCAATGTGGCTCGTTTAGCTCAATTAAGACCAACTACACCACCTCAAATAAAAGGAGGAAATTAAAATAAAAAAGCTCATAAGGACACGCAAGTACGTTCCACTTAGAATAGGAAAAGAGGCTTTGGTTTCCATACAAAATACCTTTCATTGTGTCATTTTCAAAAAGACTAACCACGAATTTATATAAAACAAGAAACCAAACACAACATAAACAATAACAAAAGAACTTAATAGTCCTAGGAGGACTGAGGCTTCCTGTATGAAGGGCAGGCTAGTACAGAAACACCAGCTATACAAAAAGGGAAAAGCACCCTGTTACGAAACAAGATGCTGGGAGTATTCGCAAGAGTATTTATTAACAGAACAAAACAGAAACAAGAGCATCTTAGCTTCCCCGCCTAAGGCTAACCATACGGGCTTCGTATAATCCAACAGTAAACACTCCAGCCTTCAAACCAACTTTCAAACATTCACACAGGCTTTTACATAATAACGCGCCCCGTGTTCAGTGACTGATGCGTTTAAATAAGAAACCTCAACGTAATTACCTAATACAAATTACACCTTGTTTACATTCCAGACATAATCAAACAGAACCGAAGAAACTAAAACACAGTCACGTGATCAGAGTTCATATGGCAGTCTTCTACTGCCCTCTGCTGGCAAGGCGTAACACACCCCACTAATCTGAATCATACCCACAGACTTTACTGCAAATAAACAGAGCAATTATAATGACCCTTAATTAAAGTACAGCCCAAGGTGTAACAGAGGACCTCCCCAGCCTCAGGAAGCACTCAGCTCCTAAAAATAACAAAAAGACACAAAATCAACTACAAAATATTCTAAACATACAACCAAGAAAAATTAAACAAAAATATGCTTACTGACATAAAAACACAGATAACCCTGAACTCAAACTTAGTACCGGTAGCAAGTTTACAAGACTGACCAAAACCACTACTACCACATAGCAGTATCAGCATAATTGATAAAGACTGTTACAACACAGTTGAGTTAAATAAACTGATTTAAATGACCACAACCAACACAAAACAAAACAGAATAAAACCAAACATAAAAGAAAAAACAAGCAATCAAAAACCAGTCATAAAACCAAACACAAAATAAAAACCAAAGCCTCTTTTCCTATTCTAAGTGAAACGTACTTGCGTGTCCTTATGAGCTTTTTATTTTAATTTTCCCCATTTATTTGAGGTGGCATAGTTGGTCTTAATTGAGCTAAATGAGCGACATTGCTATAGGTGCCGTAGTTGGTCTTAAACGAGTGCTATGCGGGCCACTTTGCTACAAGTGGAGTATTTGGCAGGATTTCCATGGAATATTTGGCTGAGGCTGGGGGACCATATATTTTTTTTCTGTGTTTGTTGGTCTGTCTTCTCTTTCTATTTCCTTTTTTTTTTTTTTTTTTTTTAGAAACCAAGCAGCAGCGTGTGCTCTGGAGACTGCAGTTGCTGTTCTGACTCCCTTACGTGCTGTGGGAAAATTATAGGGAGAATTATAGGAACTTAAAGAACTGGTGGCTTAACTTAGGGCTGATAATGATAGATTGCGACAGAAAAGGGTATCTGAATCAACAAGGGCTAGTGCCTCTGTTATAGTTGATGCCCCCATATTGCCACCAGTGACTGGCACTGTTGCTCCAGTAACTGACAAGTTTGTGTTTGTGTCTAGAGATCGGAGGTGCCCAAAATTTAGTGGTTCATAGGGGGTGAGCTTTAAGGAATGGGTTGAGGAAGCTACCGCATGTATGATAACCCATTATTTATCTACTGCAGACCAGGCATTCTTTCTTTTGGAGAAAGAATGCTTACACTCTTGGAGTTTTCCCTCACCTTGATGAGCCTCCTGGAGAAGGTTAAGCAATAGTCGCCCAATGTTATGGTGAATGTTGAGACTGTGCTTCGTGATCAATTTGTTGAATATGTGAAGGATAGTACTTTAAGACGAGAGCTTAAACAGCTGGTGCACCGACAGCCTGATTCCACTTTGCTAGAGGTATGGGGTGAAGCCCTTCGATGGGAGTTGGAAGGTAGGCCAGAGGGTGCGAGGGCTCGAAGTCTATCGGTCCCATTGGCACATGGTATTCAGTATGGTGTTCATGGGGATTCATGGGCGGGGGCTCGTACTTCGCCTCAAATGACTGAATTGAGTGAATTTAGGGAAATGTTAAAGGTACAGCAAAGGCAGTTAAATCGGCTCATGGAAAGCTTCACCCGATTCCAGAAGTGCTTAGTCGAGTCACTCGTACTGGACCGGTAATTTGTAGGCGGTGTCAAAAGCCAGGCCATTTTGTCAGGGAGTGCAATGGAGAGTGGGTTCTCCAGCACACCCCATATCCCCTCACACGTTTTGCTGGGGGGAAGCAGTCTTCCACGTCTGCGCATCCAGAAAACTAATGCCCACCGGGCCTCAGAGCCATAGCTCGGTTGGGGGTCTTATTGGCTCCGTATTGTCAAATGGTCTTTTTCCACATTTGATGTCCTCCTGTCTTCATGTTCTTGCATCTATTAGTTTAGTACCAGTTTCCTGTTTGGTTGACACCGGCTCAATGGTCTTAACCATTATGGAAAGTTGTTTTCGGCAGCATTTTGAACCATGGGGTAAGGTGTGACTTAGGTCATGTCAGTGGCTACAGCTTCATGCTGCTAATGGTTTGTCCATTCCTTATCTGGGTTACATGGAGCTGGACATTGAGCTTTGTGGTCAAGTTATTACAAATTGCGAGGTGCTTGTTGTCAAAGACCCTCCTGGTGGCTTGTGTGATCGGATTCTTGGGGTTCTCGGAATGCATGTTCTGAATCGATGTTACCAGGTTTGGTCAACATGGCCCTGCTTTCTTTGAGTTCCCTGATGTGTTAACAGCCCCAAACTTTGTATCACAGGCTCTAATACATTGTTGTGACAATGCTACTTTAACTGATGTAACTCATATTGGTAGGGTACGGGTGCGGGGTCGTAGGCCTTGTCACATTCCAGGGGGCATGTTTAAGTTTGTTCCAGCCACGTGCTCAGATGAATATTCTAATGGAACTGTACTTTTTGAGCCTCCCAAGTCAGGGTTGCCTGCGGGGTTGCTGGCTTCTCCGGCGGTAGTGCACGTAAACCAAGGGACAGCTCATATACCTGTGGTTAATGTTGGAGTATCTGATGTTATGCTTTACCCTCGTTCCATGCTTGGCATGTTAAGTACTGTTTATGTGGTGAGTTTGCCCACAGGTTTTTTTCTGAGGTTCAGCCAGTAGTGGCTGTAGTTGGGTCTCAGAATGCAGAAGTGGGGCTTACTGTGCAGGAGCAGGATGAGGCAGCAGACTTGTCAAATTTATCAGTGGAAGAGCAGTGTCAGGTAAGAACTTTGCTCTACAAATTTCAGTCAGTTCTACCCAGGAGGGAGACTTGGGTTGTACCACTTTAATTTCTCATGATATTCCCTTGTTGTATGAGATGCCAATTCGGCAGCGTTTTAGACGGATACCGCCATCAGAGTACGAGGTGGTAAAGGCCCATATAAATCAGTTGTTGGAAACTGAGATCATTCGGGAAAGCTGCAGTCCATATGCTTCGCCGATTGTGTTAGTTAAAAAGAAAGATGGAAGTCTGCGTATTTGCGTAGACTACTGCCAACTTAATGCTAGAACTAGGAAAGACGCATTTCTGCTTCCTCAAATTGATGAGTCCCTAGACTCCCTGAGTGGTGCTTGTTGGTTCTCGACTCTAGATTTGGCCAGTGGTTATAATCAGGTTCCAGTCACAGAGAAGGATCGGTTTAAGATGGCTTTCTTTACACCTTTTGGACTTTTTAAGTGGAACAGTATGCCCTTTGTCCTGTGTAATGCCCCAGGCACCTTTCAGAGGTTAATGGAGAGGTTGTTTGGGGACCAACAGTGCCAATCCTTACATTTATATCTGGATGATGTTATCATAATTTCTGCCTCTGTAGCTCAACATTTGGAGCGTTTGGATGTAGTCTTGAGTCGGTTAGCATGTGAAGGACTTAAGGACCAGTTAAGTAAGTGTGCGTTCTTCCAAAAGGACATGAAGTATTTTGGCCATGTCATATTGGCTGGAGGGGTAGCAACTGATCCTGCAAAGATTGAGGCTGTGACTGAATGGAAACGTCTGTCTAATGTGTCAGAGTTACGGTCGTTTCTAGGTTTTGCCGGCTATTATTGGCGTTTTTTGAAGGAGTTTGCCAAATTGGCAGAGCCCCTGCAAAAGCTGGTTGCAGCATGTGCTCGATCGGGCCCCCAAAAGCGAACCAACCAAGTGTTTTCAGAGGCTTGGACGGAGCAGTGTCAGGTGAGCTTTGAGGGACTGAAAATAGGCTTTTTTTTTGGAGTTTGTGGCACTCAAGTGGGCCATCACTGAGGAGTTTAGGGAGTACCTGCTGAGTCAGAAGTGCATTGTCTATATGGATAATAATCCCCTTAGTCACCTGGCATCCGCTAAACTGGGAGCTACTGAACAGCGTTGGGCTGCTCAGTTTGCCTCTTTTGATTTTGAGTTTTGGTACTGATCCAGGAGGAGCAACCGTAATGCCGATGCCCTCTATAGACAGAATCAGTTTTGCCAGGAGACATGAGAGAATTTCTTGCCAGGGACTGTTGTTACAGTTGTGGTGAGACAGGCGGTGGAGGCAGAACCAGTAGTAAATGTTGATCAACTGGTGATTGCAGCATTGCCGAGCTTTTCCTCTGAGGATCTAAATGTGCTACAGGAGGTGGATCCTGATATTCAGAGAGTTTTGGCCTATTGGGAACAGGGTTTATATCCCAGCTTCATAGAGCATCAGCAGCTCCCCAAGACTGTGGTGATGTTGCTTCGGCAGTGGGACTGTCTCTTAAAAAACATGGAGTCCTTTATCGCTGTGTGTCACGCCCTGATGGGGGTGAGGAGATGCTACAGTTGATTTTGCCTGTGGCCTTAAAACATGACATCTTGACCCAGTTACATCAACACCATGGACATCAGAGTGTTGAGCATACTACTGAACTAATACGTCAGCGGTGTTATTAGACAGGGATGTATGCAGAGGTGGCACAGTGGTGTCAGGAATGCGAGTGATGTCAGCTGGCTAAAGACGCTCGACCACTTGCTCGGGGCTTCATGGGTCATGTCTTAGTCTCCAGGCCTAATGAGATTTATGCTATAGATTTTACAATGCTTGAGCCTTCTTGTTCTGGGCATGAAAATGTTTTAGTGTTAACAAATGATTTCAGTAAATATATACTAGCCGTCCCGACTAGGGACCAGCGGAAAGAGACGGTCGTACAAGCATTAACTACAAAGTTGTTTTTTTTTTAGGTTTGGGGTCCCAGGTCGTATCCACTCTGACCAGGGCCGGAATTTTGAGTCTGCCCTTATGAAACAACTCTGTAGGTTTTACGGGATTGAAAAATCTCGGACAGCGCCCTATCATCCGGCTGGTAATGGCCAATGTGAACGGTTCAATCGAACACTTCATAACCTTTTGCACACTCTCCCTGCTTTCAGGAAGCGGGATTGGGCATCTTGTCTACCGCAGATTGTATTCTGCTATAATACCACTCCCCACCAGGCCACAGGTGAGTCTCGATACTTCCTGATGTTTGGTCAAGAACCCAGACTCCCTGTAGATTTTCTGTTGGGGAGGGTTCAAGGAACCTGGTGAGGGGGGAGTTATGAGTGGATTGTAGAGCATCAAGCAAGGATGCATGTGGCATTTGAGGGGGCACGGGAACATTTGAAGGTTGCTCACATCAGATAGGAATGATTTGTAGGATTTATGATTTTATTCTGGTTCTAGGTAGTGAGGCATGTACCAAAATTAAGAATGCGTGGGAAATGGAGTTAGGAGTACAGATAAGTGAAGACTGTTGGGAACGTGCTATAGGGAGGGTACAGTCTACCATTTATTGTGCTAATCTTGGACTTATCCAGTTCAAAGTTATACACAGAGTCCATCTGTCCAAGCCAAGACTTTCTGTAATACAGTGCCTTGCGAAAGTATTCGGCCCCCTTGAACTGGTCAACCTTTTGCCACATTTCAGGCCTCAAACATAAAGATATAAAACTGTAATTTTTTTGTGAAGAATCAACAACAGGTGGGACACAATCATGAAGTGGAACGAAATTTATTGGATATTTTAAACTTTTTCAACAAATAAAAAAATATAAAAATTGGGCGAGCAAAATTGAGTGATGGGCTGTTATCGGTGTAAAAATGTTGATTCTGTATTGACATTGTGTTGTACTCTGAAAAGTGTTTGAGAATCGATAAAGAAATATAGATGCACTGCTTTGACACAGTATCACCTCTACTGTCGCCGCCAAAGCAAACCAGCAGCTGCTCTAACTTATGCCACTGGCCATACCGGTGGTGTAGTGTTGGAAAATAATGACTGAGACAACAAGTAAGACACATAACAATAGAAGTTTATTCAAGGTCAGTTATACAAGGACTCGTAGGCCTATAATCAGGAGATCCAGGGCAGAAGGGGGAAAAAGGGTAATAAAAGGGTGTACGACCGGGGGAATCACCATACCCATGCTCAGGAATGTCCTCATAGGGTGATGAGGAAGAGAAAGAAGGGCTGGAAGGGGGTGCAGATATTATCAGAGTTTCCTGAGAGAAACCAACTGACGTGGAAGTAGGGAGAGAGAGAGAGTCAGTCTGGGTGGACACATCTGCATATGTCTTGACAGGTGAAATCCGGTAGCGAAGAGGAGGCGGAAAGGTTGAAGTGTCCGGAGGAGAGGATAACACCTCTGACAGCAAGGCCAGATCTGCCATCAGATGAA
>JAFFST010053968.1:153411-172648 GCA_022414735.1 Noturus placidus
AAAAACAGGAAAACCTCCTTTTTATAGGATGACATAGTTAGCCGGGTTTTAATTGAAACTCAAGGGAAGGTTTTAATGGTATTTGAAAAGCTTGACCACCCATTGGTGGAATGAGTAAGGAGACGCCCCTATGAAAACAGTATATAAGCTGTCACTAAGACCCAGAGTTTTCAGATCTCACTTTGGGGCGCTCCAAACCTGGGTCTCAATTTTGATGGAAGGTTTTTGTCTTCAATAAACTTGTGCCTGCTTCTCCTCACGAACTGACTCCAGTGCTTCATTTAATTGGAAACCTTGAGGTATGTAAAACTTTTAACATGATTTGCTATCTCCACAGGCTACAGATTAAGATTTTAAATATTAGAATAAGAATCAAAAATTATTGAGTACTTGGAAAAATTGTACAACATTTTGGCGCCCAACGTGGGGCTGGACAAAGACCCGAAAAAGCCTGAAGTCCAACACGTGGGACCCTCCACCACACAAGCAAGGCAGGGCCTAATAGGGTAAAGGCACCCAGGAGCCTTTTAGAATCCTGGATTAGTTGCCTTGTCGCAGTGGATGGGAGGCCCCCGTGGAGGAGGAAAGGCTAGGTTGGTCTCCAGCACAAGAACCCAAGTACGTGAAAAAATTGAACTGTGAGCTGAAGAAGTACTGGTGTGGGTAAGTGAGCAGAAGTAAGAAGGAAACTGTGGGAACATTTTCAATGAAGAACTGAAACATAGTGATATGTATACGTTCAGGTTATGTGAGATATTTAATGTGTGAAAGAAAGTCCTGCGATACCACTGATGAAAGACTCAGGTTTGCTTAGTGGCAGGTGGAAGAAGGCCTAAGAAACCCCAGATACCACTGGTGAAAGACCCAGCTTTGCCTGGTGGGGAGACCCTTGATACCACTGGTGAAAGTCCCAGGTTTGATTGGAAGGGTTAAAATCCTGGGGCCCAGGTCCGGGAGAACAAGCATGTAAATAAGGGTATAATCCCAGCTTGCCTGGTGTAAGATTGTGTGTAAAGTTTAAATCATATTCCTTATATCGTATAGTGAAGGGTAAAATGTGTGGGGTGGGTATAGTGTAAAATGTGATTGTTGTTTAATCTGATGTTGTAATCTGTAACCGAGGTGAGCGGAGAAGGCAGGAAAGGATGAAGGAAAAACAGGAAGCAGGGTGAACAAGAACGCACGGAGCTGCAGGTAAGGAGGCGTCTGAGCTGGGACGGGATATTCTGCTGCTGGGGAATAGGGAAGGGGAGAAAGTAATGGCAGAAAGTCCTAAGGAGGTAGTGAGCAGGGCGCACAAAGGAGAGGAAAAGAATATAAGGCATTATTGTAAAAAATGGAATTCTAAAACTAATGGAGTGTGGCAGTGGCCTGAGGAGGGATCTTTTGATGAGGGAGTCTGTCAAGAGATGAAAGCTAGATTACATGCGTGGGAAGGACAGAAGAAGGGACCAAAAGGAAAAAGCAGAGTGTGGATAAAGGAGAGGATAGTAGACTGGTTTGAAAATGAAGGAAAGTACCGATGGGAGGAGCAGCAGAAAGCAGAAGAAACAGCCAAAAAAGAGAAGAGAAAAGAGAAAAGGAACTGACAAAGAAGATACAGGACGTACTGAAAAAGGAAGAGGCAAAACCGAGATCCGAGCAAGAGAAGTCGGCAACAGCACCACCCTGTGAAAAAGGGAAAGAAGGGGATCTGCCGCCCCCCTACAACCCACAAGCGCCCCCTCCTGTTAAACCCAGGAGACACGGGCCCAAGACAACCGGCATGTACCCGGTGCGTGAACACATGGAAGACTGGCAGGAGGTCCAAGTAGAAGTACAGGGACAGTTTATAGGGCGACAGAAAAACGTTAACGGCGAAGAGAGGGGAGCGTGGGGTGAGGAAAACATGGAAGAGAACCAACGGTTACTAATCCCTGACCTCGGATTATCAAGCCTGAACAGAAAGACCAGAGACTATTACGAAGAGTGGGTCAGACCTAAATATACTACCACTTATGAGAACCTGAATGAACTAGGACCATACTGTAGCACCCCACAACCAAGCAGCCAAGCAAGAAAGCGGCCAAAAGGTGAATGCGAGGAAGAAGAAAAAACTGATGTCAGTGGAAGAAGGGAGGTGATGGCCCTGAGGGATTTGCAGGAAGAAACATATGAAGGGGATAAGGAAAGAGAAAGACAGATGACAAGTAGGGAGAGAACAAGAAGGCACAACATAGGGAGATGTGATGATCACGCCACACTACGGGGAAACAAAAAAGAACATGGAAAACCGGATGCAACAGTTGGAGAACACGATAGTGTCGGTAGAAAGAAAAAGTAGAGAAACAGAAGCGTTGGCCAGGGTTGCGAAACAGGCAGCGGAAGAAATGTGTACAACACAACGGGACAACACGAAAGATTTGCTGGAACTAGTAAAAAGAGAAGAAGCACTAAACCTAGCAACGAGCAGGCAGCTGGAAGCCCTGGTAAACTCAAGTGCAGCAATGATGAGGAGGCAAGGCCAAAGGACCAGGGAGAGCAGTCCAGTAGACAGTGAAGAAGTGGAAGGAGACGAAGAAGCGGAGGATAAAGGAGAACGTCCCAGAAATAAAGGAGAAAACAAGACCGAGGGAAAGGACAGATGGAAGGGGACCCTGCGGAGTGGAATACAACCACCAGAGAGGTTCACGGCCAACTGGCATGGGGCCAACTATAGGTTAAAACCAGAAACGACGCCCAAACAAATGCTGTTAATGGTCAAAGGAAAAGAGCTCTGCTATGTGCCTTGGAGCTTTATGGATTTAACAGGGCTAATTCAAAGACTCCCGAATATGTGTGAAGGTGGGCAAAAGTGGATAACCCAATTTGAAGAGAAGACAGCTGGACAACAAATAGCCTAAGGGGACATTAAGGCCATCCTGTGGCAAACCGTGGGAAACGGACGCGCAGAGGAAGTTTTCGTCGAAGCAGATCTAGAAACCCTGATGAGGGACCCTAGAGCCAACCCAACCCCCTTTAGTCTACATAGGCCAGGAATATGGTCTGCCATCAGGAAAATATTCCCAACAAGAATGGACCCTGGAAAGCTAGAAACGGTCACGATAAAAGAAGATGAAAATGTGATATCTTTCATACAAAGATTCCAAGACAAATGGAATGAAGAGATGGGGGGAAAATGGGATGAAACTGCCGCCAGCCAGGGTCTATTTAGAATGCTACTAAAAAAGGCTCTGCCTGAAGAAGTGCAAAGGAAACTAGAAGAAGTGGTGGGGTTGAGCTCGATGGAGTGGAATACCTTTCAAGCTCATGTGATCCACCACACGGAACAACACAGGAAAGTGAAGAAGGAAGCAAAAGAGGCAACGGAAGCGCTACTGACCCAACTATATAAAGCCCAGTTGGGGGAAATAGCAAGAGTAAAACAAGAAGAGAGAGAGAAAAAGAAGGAAGGGGCCAAACAGGCAGCAATGATGGTGACTCCTACACCAACCACGGCCCAACTAGGAACAAGCATGCAGACCGTGACCCCCACACCGGTGCAGGTACAAACTGTAGGAGCGCCTGAAATAATGATGAACCCCAGGGGACACGGTTATACCATGGGACCCCGGATAGGTCACGGCCCGCCTGCATGGGGACAAGGTAGAGGATACGGGAGGGGAAGACCCCCACAGAGAATGCTCACCCCCATGGATGGGTGTTGGGCGTGTGGAGACCCGCGACATATAAGACGAAACTGTCCCCACGCCTACCAACCAACGTGGGGGGATAGGGTGGATAGAGCTGAACAGAGGGGGCAAGTGCTGGGACCGCGGGGACCACAACCGCCCCAAGATGGAGATTACGGGGGACAGCAGGGATGGCAGCCCCAACCCCAGGCACTACAAAGGCCCCAGCCGCCTCAAAACGATGGATACAGCAGACCACAAGAATGGCAGCCTCAGCCCCAAGCACCCCTTCCACCGGGTGGACCGATGTACCACACCTGTGAAGGAAGGGGGGGCAGCCAAAGCTGAAGGAGCCCAGGGAAGCGGGGGGGGGGGAACTGGATGCAGTATGTCACCACATTGCATCCAGAGCAAGAACCAACAGTGACAGTAAAAATCGGAAAGCACCTAAATACACCATTTATGATTGACACTGGAGCTACATATTCTAGCATCGGACAAGAAGGCTCCCAACTCCCCCTTACGTGTAAGGCAATTCAAACTATGGGCTTCTCTGGGAAAGTACAAACCTTACGATTTACGGAGCCGCTAGAGCTGACATTGGATGGACAGACCATACACACTCCGCTACTCTACTCACCCGATGCCCCAGTAAACTTACTGGGGCGAGATGCTCTGTGCAAACTAGGAGCACGAATCCAATGTGTAGCAACGGGGATAAACGTGCTGTTTACCAGGACAAAAACTACACAATGTGTGCTACTTAACAAACCCGCCTGGAACCAGCAACCCGCAGACATCGTATATTGGTTGGAAATCATTGCTGGACAACAATCGAATCTTCAGAAGGAATATCTTAAGTGGAAACCTTGGCTTCAGTACCTACGACCGGACTGTGAGGAGGCCGGCCTTCCCCTTCACTGTACACTCAAATATGACAAGGGAGGACACGATCAAGAATATACACAGATATGGGAAGAGAGTGTGCAAGGACAGGTGACAGATATCCGCATCGAAGATATCTTCATTGGTCCACAAGGAGTAGCGGCCGCAGTAAAATTACCTGCAGGATATGAGAACTGGTACCAAGTGGAAGGAGCGGCTACACATGTCACGATCATGGTAGCCCAAGGGTACCGACCTCAGGACCTGGGACAAATGATCAAACAGGTAAAGGAGGTGCAGGAATGGCAACCCACGCTGAATCCCTATCTACATATCAGCAAGCAGAAGGAGTTCACACGAATATCGGTGGTAACCACGGATGGGGCCAGGGCAAACAACATACAAATATGTAAGAAGAAGGGAGGAACCCAGGGGGTTATGACTCAAGTAAAAGAAACGCCTGCCGCCGCAGAGGTACAAGCATTGTTGGAAACAATACCGCCTCAGTTATGGACCAGACACCCTACAGACGTGGGACTAGTAAAATCCGCCGGAATGGCAAAAATAAGGATTAAAGACAATGTGCGCCTGCCCTATCAACGACAGTATCCATTGTCCCCCCAGGCCAAGGAGGGAATAAAACCTACTATCCGAGGGCTAGTTGAAGCGGGGGTCCTAATCCCAACTCAGAGCCAGTGCAACACTCCAATCTTTCCGGTAAAGAAACCAGGGTCAGATAAATGGAGGCTAGTGCACGATCTAAGGGCGGTAAACCAAGTAGTGATACCTGAACACCAATAGTGCCAGATCCGCATACACTGTTGTCCAACATCCCGGAAGGGACTAAGTGGTACACGGTAATAGATTTATGTTCTGCATTCTTTAGCGTGCCCCTACATCCTGACTCCCAGCACCTGTTTGCATTTACATACGAGGGACAACAGTATACATATACTAGACTGCCCCAAGGGTATTGTGAGAGCCCCTCAATCTTCAATCAGGTCCTGTCCCAAGATTTGTCAAGATTGGATTGCGAAAGCACGGTGCTTCAGTATGTCGATGACCTTCTGATCTGCAGTAAGACTAGAGAGCAGTGTCAGAAAGACTCCCTGGAGGTCCTAAAAGTGTTAGCAGAGAATGGACATAAAGTGAGTAAAGAGAAACTGCAGTTCTGTCAACCCAAGGTAGAATATTTGGGCAGGATATTAGAAGGGGGACAGCGCACCATTTCACCAAAACATGTGGAAGCCATTAGCCTAGCACCGAAACCCACTACGGTAAAACAGATGATGGCATTTTTGGGAATGGCAGGATTTAGCAGACCATGGGTGTGTGAATTTGCATACAGAGTACAACCTCTTAGAGATCTTATTAAAGCAGCGGACCCCTCCCAGCCAGGTGCACTCTTAAATTGGACCGAGGAAGCTAATATAGCGTTCGTAGACATAAAAAACGCTCTTATGACAGCCCCAGCGCTGGCTAATCCGGACTATTCTAAGCCCTTCCATCTGTACGTCACCGAACGAAAGGGATATGCGTCAGCCATACTGGTCCAACAACAACAAGGGATGGGGAAACAGGCGATAGCGTATTATAGTACGGCACTCGATAATGTCGAGAAAGGAATGCCCCCATGCTATCGCTCGCTGGCCGCAGCCGCTTTTGCGTATCAAAAAGCGTCCTCTATAACTATGGGGTACCCAGTGACACTTTATACAACCCACGCACTGCACGCATTATTAACAAGCCAGACGTTTGTTATAACTAATTCACGCCGAACAGGGTACGACTCCATCCTAGTGGCCCCTGAATTAACAATCGAGCGATGTTCAACAGTAAATCCCGCTGATAAAATCGTTACTCCTATGGATGGAGAACCACATGAATGTATAGTTGAATCTTCAAAATTTTTGAAAGCCCGAAATGATCTCGAAAACCAACCACTGGACGATGCGCAACTCACACTATTTGTTGACGGATCATGTTTCCGCACGGGTGAGGGGAACCGGGCGGGGTACGCGGTAGTAGAGGCTAAGGGAGACTCACTACAATTCGAGGTCTTGATGAAAGTTCCTCTCCCCCAACCCTGCTCAGCTCAGTTAGCGGAAATCAGGGCCTTAACGGCTGCATGTAAACTGGGAAGCGGTAAACGTTGTACAGTATATACTGATTCTGCCTATGCGCATGGAGTGTGCCATGTATTTGGCCTAATATGGGCACAACGAGGGTTCCAGAGAGCAGATGGGTCAGCCATCACACATGGTAGCGCTATAGCGGATTTATTACATGCCATGACACTGCCGGCACGACTGGCTATAGTGAAATGTAAAGCTCACAAGACTGATGAGTCTATGGTAACTAAAGGGAATATGGCAGCTGACGAGGCAGCCAAAGCAGCTACATTGTGCCCGGAACAAATAATGGCGCTTATTGAACCAAACGAGGTGCCTGTTCAGCACCCTCAGGAGGGAAACGTGGCGCACTTAGTAGAACTTCAAGACGCTGCAAGCGTGGCAGAGAAAGTAATATGGGAGAAGAGGGGCGCCAAACAGGAACTTGATACCGGCCTATGGCGTAATGTTGACGGTCTATGTGTGGCACCCCTGAGTTATCTCCCACTACTAATAAAGGAGGCACATGGAACTGAGCACACTAACCACGCTGAGGTTGTTAGAATCATACGCAGGGATTGGTGGTCCTCATATCTGGCCAGTATGGTAGATCAACACCTGAACCATTGCCCTCAGTGCATAAAGTACAACACCCGGAAAAAGATAACTGTCCCCCTGGGAAACATGCCTCCTCCCATGGGACCGTTCAGACATTTGATGATGGACTACACAGATATGGGAAGGGAAAACCATGTAGGAAGGAAACGTTATATCTTGGTGGTAGAGGACAGATTTAGTAGATGGGTCGAAGCTACGGCAACGAGTAACGAAACTGCTGCTACTGCAGCAAAGTTCCTATGCCAAGAAATCTTCCCACGATTTGGGATCCCGGATTATCTGAGTTCTGACAATGGCTCCCACTTTGTTAACAGTACCATTGATGCTATCACAACTGCCTTGGGGATAAACCACAAACTAGGCTGTGTATACCACCCGCAGTCACAAGGCATGGTAGAACGTGCTAACCAAGTTATAAAGGCCAAGTTAGCAAAAATGTTGGAAAGCACTAAGCTAAACTGGTTTCAGGCCCTTCCACTTGTACTGCTCCGTATGAGATCCCAAACGAATCGTACCACCCACTTGACCCCACATGAGATGTTGACAGGACGCCCCATGCCTATGGCATACACGCGGGCTCCATATACAGGCCCGCCCTTGGAACAGCTGGAGACGGAAATGCAAGAATATGTGAGAGCTCTAACCCATATCCATAGGTATTTGTATTCGCAGGTGCAGGAAAACTACCACACCGAACCAGTCCCGCCACAGAACCAGGTGGTTCCAGGCGACGACGTTTACATCCGGACGTTCAAATTAAGGGCTCCGCTCAAACCAAGACGGGAGGGACCTTTTAAGGTGGTGTTGGCCACACCTACCGCGGTCAAAGTCGAGGGGAGAGATCATTGGTATCACCTGAACCACTGTTCCAGGGGCCCGATCAAGAGACCCCGTAGAACCACTAAGCCGCCATCCACTTCCCCAGTGTCTCAAGACGAAGAGCCGTCTACTTCTGGAACAGGTCGACCGATCCCGCTCCAGCGGCCCCCATTGCCCCCATCGGACAGTGACACAGAGGACGAGCTGTCACCAGCGCATTGCACCCGGTCACAGACAAGGTTACGCGCTGCACGCACCACAGATGATGGTAGTATAGACTCCTTTGTACAAGAGGATCTTGTTGTCTCACCCAGTGACAGCACTGGTACACAGCCCGAATCTCCGCTTATCCAATCACACGATCCCTCTCCCTGGCCGCATGAGGAGGGTCTGACATCAGAGATTCTGCACACCCCTCCACTACAGACCGTGTCCCCCTCACTAGACACCACACTTCCGTCATTAGGCACCATACCTCCCTCGTTGAGCGCCGATCCCCCCGCATTGGACACCGTACTTCCGCCACCTCAGTCTCCCCTGTTTACCACACTAGACCTAAACACTCTTGCAGAGTTAGATCTTATTGATTTCACTCGCCATGCCGCCCCGCAACCCTAAATACGCTATGTTGCTGTGTCTCATCCTTGGCGCCTGGTTAATGTGGGTCTTTATGTTTATTATTGTAATCACTCTGACAGCTCATCCGGACCCCATGACCACACCCCCAATCCTATGGTCTGGCCCATGCCCTAATGCCAATACCTCTCAGCCGCCCGCACCACATGTCCCAATACCTCAGACACCCAGCCCGGTACCTAGACCTCCCCTTTCCAGTAACCCGGACAGCTCTGGCGATCTTCCACTCACACGGCCACCACGCAGGAAGCGAGAAATTGTATGCCGCCGTTGCCCGCTATTAGATGATATCGGGATGCCGACCAACTGCATGTTACGTCGCATGAGACCCCGCAACCGGCCCCAGCCGAAGCCCCCATCTACTCAACCGACAATAGTGACTCAATATATACCCAGGTTGAAAGATTTAAAGTCCCGCCAGGCTTTCTGTGCCCTGGCCCTGGTCACCTTGGCCTTTAATGCCTCACTGATTCACAACAGTCCGCACATAGCACGATTATCCCTGGATAGGTCCCCCATGCTGGTGCACACAGGGCGGTTGTGGCTCAGTCGGTAGAGCGGGTTGTCCACTAATCCACTAACCATGGGGTTGGCGGTTCGAATCCCGGCCCGGGTGATCCCATGCCGAAGTGTCCTTGGGCAAGACACTGAACCCTAAGTTGCCCCCAATGGCAAGCTAGCACCTTGCATGGCAGCTCTGCTACCATTGGTATGTGAATGTGATCTCATTAGTAAGTCACTTGTAAATGTAAAAATGATATTTCTGTAAAAGCTGCTTTGAGACAATGTACCATTGTAAAAAGCGCTATACAAATTGATAAATTATAATTATAAATTATTACATAGGCCATTTAGTCCTCACAGGAAGGCCTCTGAATTGGTGGTGCCATTTTAATCAAACGTTTGCAAACCCCCAAGTGTTCCCCCTTTTTGAACACCACTTATCTTTTCAATGCAAAGACGGGGGGTGCACAGACCTGCTGACAACTACATCCTTGTCCACCCATCACCCCCTCACTACACCCTTAATTCTCTCCGCTGCACATGCTCGAGTATTCATGAAACTACAGAGTTATGCAGTGTCAGCTAACTATACTCTGTCCCTCCCAGATCAAGCAAAGGTTCACTCTAATTTATACCTAGCATGGATGTTTCACACAGCTCGCTCGGTAACCGATCAGTCCTGTTTATTTTGCCATGATCGCAGTCAGGCACCACACCTCATGCTCCCTTTAGGGGACCTGGAAGAATGTTTAACAGACCCATACTCGGAGGAGTTTTTGTGTCCCACTATTTGTTTACTAGGCTCACTTTCGTACAGTTATGGTCCCACCTGGATGCGTAATGTTAGCTCTTCCTGTCAATTTATCCCGGTGCACACCCATAACACCGCCATGATACCTGTCTTTCCTGGGCACCCTCAACTGTTTCCTTTATGCATATCCTCCCCATTTGGTGTTTACCCAATGGGAAACTTATCAACACACTGTAACCGTACCCTTACTCCCGACTCTCCCGGCATTTTCACCCTAGCAGCATGCACTAATGACACTGACTACATTTGCACCATGGATCCTGTAACTATCACGCTCCCTGACTTCAGAACGGGTACCAGTACAGTTGCAGATGTCTTCTATACTGTGGGGGGAGTCATGTTCGCCAAACGCTCCCCCCAGAATGGCAAGGGTCATGTGCCCCAGTCGGACTTGATGGAAAAACCCGGGTCCTCCTCCCTTCAGAGCTCCCTCAACAGCACTCACGTCACCGGCGGGACACTGCGTTGTGGACACAATATGTCAGAGACACGGACGTGACACACTACGCAGATTGGGCTGCGGATGACACAGTTCAATTAGATTTTGGGGGCACCCCGACAGGGATCCCAGCCCGCTTTAAAGCCATGGAATCCGTCGGGAGTGGGTTCGCTGCAGTACTGTTCCCCGGGGTGCAGGTCATCCGCAATACCGCGTGGATTAACTATCTATGGTATAACCAGCAACGTTTTATTAACTACACTGTAGGAGCACTGGATCTCATCAAGGACCAACTGCATGCCACCTCCTTAATGGCGGCTCAGAATCGTTTCGTGTTGGATCAAATGCGGGCCCCAGAAGAAGGCGTATGCACCATGATTGGTACTGAATGCTGTGCCGCTATACCCCTTCACACAGGATCAAAAGGCGCCCTTTCCCAGGTCTTACATCGCTTGAAAGACTTGCAGAAGGAACATGAGTCCAATACGGGATTTGGTTCAGATTTCCAACCTGCAACGTGGGTGTCCTGGATTTTTTTCGGGGACTGGATGGCCACCCTAGCCCGCCTGGGGCTAAGCTTTATTGTACTTTTAGTAAGCATAGGCCTCATCCTCTGCTGTGTTTTCCCATGCGTACGTCAATTACTTCTCTCAGCCGTAGCAAATAACACTACCCATATCTCTGGCCAGTATGTCCTGTTAGGTGCGGCGTCACCGCCTCAATGGGGGGTGATGTTTATGTTAAAAACCAGAGAACCAAGAGAATCACAGGAACACATACGACTAGCTAGAGTTCCTCCACAACCCAACTACCAACGCAGAGGCGGCTGTACATGGGATACATATACCCCCAATCCCTTGCTCCATGGTATCTTAGAAAACTTAGAAGAACAAAGCAATACATTTGAAGCCGACACAGAGCGAGACACACGAGTATAAGACAAACACAAACCATAGATAGAAAGCACGAAACAACGAAACACTGACATAGAATATAGACCCTGACATAAGATAGTCTAAATACAAGGAAGATAGCTTGAAGGCTCGACCGAGAAAAAGACGAAACATGACCACATGGTATACCCGTCCCGCTCAACCCGATGGGGAAGTGATCGCCCCAGCCTTGCCCACCCCATGGTCGTTCCACTTACATTGCGGCACGTGCTGTATTAACAGAGAACCCGCTACCGCCCAGGCGCTACTATGTAACCACCCGGGGAGAGCTGTGGTGGAGATACAAAACGAAGCACAGGAGGAAGAGATAGCAGATGGAGGACAACAACGGAGGTGCAGCACAGTCGTCATCATTAGGCAACTGAACCAACATGGGAACAGGTTACGTAAAGCTGTTTTTGTGCATCCGTACCCTATGAACTAATTGTGCCTGTGTGTCCTACGTAAATCTGGAAAAGGACTATGCTGTGTACTGCACGAGGATGAGAAGCAGATGTGAAGAGCCATGCCCTGGGTGTAAGTGCTAGCCTAACCTCTGCCCAGAAGGCGGCCCTCTACGGTACGCAAAGTGCCTGGGTCGAAGATCGACATACGCCGAGAGAGACAACGGTGATCTGAATTGTGTTGTTGTTATTATAAAATGTGATGTGATATGTGATGAAAAGAATAGAAGTGTAATGTATAAGATTGGCTGATGCGGACACCATGTGTTGTCAAGCAAAATAGCTGTCAGGGTGAGAATTTTCCCTGAACACAGGGTTTTTCGCTCACCCCCGTATGAGCCTAGAAATTTGAGAAGAAGAAGGCAACTGAGAGTGTTACTTAACACAAGGTGGTCATGAACAATACAAGACTGTGGGTAAAGCCCAGGTCGAGAAACATAAGGACTAAACCACCTGCAAATTATAACCAACATAGAAGTACCCTAGAATCATATACTCAATGTTAAAAGTAGGATAGTAAATAAGGTATAGGCTCATAATCGTAGAAGCTACAATTGTAAAGTAACCAAGATAACTATGTCATCATACTGGTGGACTTGCGTCGCCCCACCCTATCATCGAGGGGGATATTTAAATCCTGTTTTACGTCTCCCTTACCAAGGATTAGGACAGACTTTCATTTCAAAGAAGGACTTGTCCCCAGATCTACTTAAGTATGTGATGGATAACCCAGGATGATGTGTAGTGCAAACCTGGAACATTGACAGACCATGGCCATTTTGGGCAGGTGGGGAAGTGGAGATGGCAGGATGTGTGGAAGTGCAGGTATGGAGGTGGAACAAGAACAAAAAAAAGAGTAAGGGTGGGGAGATTTGAGCATTATTATCCTTTGAATTAGGAAGAGAGACATGAGTATGAGGCTTTCTAAGCCTCAGAGGAGGGAATGTAGTGTTGGAAAATAATGACTGAGACAACAAGTAAGACACATAATAATAGGAGTTTATTCAAGGTCAGTTATACAAGGACTCGTAGGCCTATAATCAGGAGATCCAGGGCAGAAGGCGGAAAAAGGGAATAAAAGGGTGTACGACCGGGGGAATCACCATACACATGCTCAGGAATGTCATCATAGGGTGATGAGGAAGAGAAAGAAGGGCTGGAAGGGGGTGCAGATATTATCAGAGTTTCCTGAGAGAAACCAACTGACGTGGAAGTAGGGAGAGAGAGAGAGTCAGTCTGGGTGGACACATCTGCATATGTCTTGACAGGTGAAATCTGGTAGCGAAGAGGAGGAGGAAAGGTTGAAGTGTCCGGAGGAGAGGATAACACCTCTGACAGCAAGGCCAGATCTGCCATCAGATGAATGAGCTGATAGCGAGTATTTAAATCCAGCCCTTCAAGGTTAGGGAAAAAGACACCTCGTCCATCTACACACACACACACAGAAAAGGAAAATAAAAACGAGTTAGATGAGGTCATCCCACATAGCGTAAAAACCCCTAATTAGACAAAGTCAGCACAATGAAGTCATAGGGTAGGTAATGCGAAGAAAACATACTAATGAGTCCTCAGGGGAATAAGAGGGGAATAACAGGAAAAGAAAACAGGGAAAGGAATATGATGTAACAACATTTATAAAATATTGTAATGAATATAGCACTCACCCATGATTATAGCAAGTAAATTAGATCCTTAGAGAGCACAAAACAGCAGAGGGTCCGTGCAGCTTGGGAGGCAAATAGCGGAATGGGAAAAAACAGGAAAACCTCCTTTTTATAGGATGACATAGTTAGCCGGGTTTTAATTGAAACTCAAGGGAAGGTTTTAATGGTATTTGAAAAGCTTGACCACCCATTGGTAGAATGAGTAAGGAGACGCCCCTATGAAAACAGTATATAAGCTGTCACTAAGACCCAGAGTTTTCAGATCTCACTTTGGGGCGCTCCAAACCTGGGTCTCAATTTTGATGGAAGGTTTTTGTCTTCAATAAACTTGTGCCTGCTTCTCCTCACGAACTGACTCCAGTGCTTCATTTAATTGGAAACCTTGAGGTATGTAAAACTTTTAACATGATTTGCTATCTCCACAGGCTACAGATTAAGATTTTAAATATTAGAATAAGAATCAAAAATTATTGAGTACTTATTGAGTAAATTGTACAACAGTGGACGTGAGTAAAGAGAGCCCTTACTGGACACAGCCCTTACTGGACACCACAGGGTGGGCAGCCGATGTAGGCACCTTAGAAATATAATCATGAAATTACGGGATAGGATACAGGAAGGCATTGGCTAATCCAGGGGCAAAGTCAAGGCAGGAAGGGGCAACAGAGAGAGCTTTTAGATCTCATACTCGAGAGAAGTCAGGGCCAGCAGAAGAGCTACTTTAGACTGAGAAGCTTCTCAGAGGAATACTCTAAGAGCTCAAATGGGACACCTGACAGACCTTTCAGGATCACAGAAAGGTCCTACAGACAATACTAAAGTGAATGCATTTCTTCTACACCTTTGTAACTTTGTTATTGATTTGAATACTGCCAGTCAATAATGTGTGGAATTAAATTTAGTCTATTACCTCAAGACACTTAGAATTTAATCTAGAAACAGGTACGCACATATACAATTGGAGAAAAACAAATAAAGACACCAGCCATGAGTGAGGAGAAGCAAGGGTCCAGGTTTATTCGTTCCATTCCACCATCCGGAATCCACGCAGTTGAGAGTCTCAAAAGCGACCACAAAAACCTGAGCTAAAGTTTTTCTATTTATAAGGTTTTCTTACGTCAGGATGACCCAGAGAGAGCTCAGCACCTCCCATCTGCTGGTGCAGTCAGCTGATATACACAGGGTCAGAATGCCCTGACCTAGCCTCTTATCTGCAGGATCAGAACATTCTGACCTAACTGTTAGGACATTACATCATAATGGGACCAGTTTCAATCTTGGTCCCCCTCATGGTTATTTAATGTATTTTTTATACACTACAAATGCCAGGTAATACTGTATGTGTGGCTTGCAGATTGGGCTCAGCTGCCTGACACCATGCATGAACCATGAAGTTAGAGGATCTTGCCCCAGAGAGGCTCTATCAACAGGGGTGTGGCTGGTTGAAATGGCGGCCACGTAATCCCTGATTGTAGAATGAGTCCACCCCTCTGAGAGACATTCTTGTAAGAACTGCGTGACTGTAGCTATTGTGTAAATCACTGGGTCTACAGTGGATTGCTGCAGATTGGAATCTCACAAGGAGTGCCATCAAGCAGAGATATTATCTCTGAGAACCATATTCGAGCTGGCCAACAAGGTGCTACTAGCAGCATAAATAGACTTTCTTGGTGAACTCTAGCTAGAGCTGGGACCAGAGCAATCGGAAGTAACGCATACAGATGTGACCTTGGCCACATGTGCACCATGGTGTTCAGCCCCACTTATGCAGTTGGAGGGAGGCTGAACCACAGCGGGCCATGTGTTGTCTCCTCGGAGGCGAACACTTGCAGTCCTGCATGGCCAAACCTTGCCATATTCACTCCACCACTTGTGGATGGAGCCACCATTTCCTGGGCCTCAGCCCCTGCCTCAACAGGATATCTGCTCCCATATTCCCAGAATGTACATTGCACTCACTGACAAACTTTCCTTTTGCCCAGAGAAGAATTATTTGCTCCTACCTGAACTGTGCAATAGGCCCATAAGCTCCAATAGTGTCCTAGGATCCAGCTATATCTTGCTCAGTGTTGATAGAATTGACCCTATGCATTTTGGGGATAGAAATGCACTCATCGTTGTATAATCCTTTTAAACCCTTGAAAAGTTGTCCACTGCACTGGGGAAAGCATACTTTTCTGAGGGTCAACCTGAGCCCCAATCTCTTCATGTGGGTGAGAACAACATCTCGATGTTAAACTGCCATGTCACCTGAACATTGCGGCCCTATAAATAGGCATGATTTTACACAGACTTCAGATGCCGGTTGCGTGCGAGAGGTGCTCCCATAGTAAATGCTAAATCGTAAATGGCGCACTTATATAGCACTTTTATCCAAAGCGCTTTACACTGTCTCTCATTCACCCATTCACACACACAAACACACACACACACACACACACACACACACACACACACACAGGGTAACAGAACTGCCATGCAAGGCGCTAACTGGCCATTGGGAGCAATTTGGGGTTCATTGTCTTGCCCAAGAACACTTTGGCCACGAATTGCACCGCCAACCCTACGATTAGTGGACAACACACTCTACCAACTGAGCCACAGTCGCCCCCATAGTGTTGTGCTAAACGTACAATCTTTTTGAAAGGAAACTTTACTGCTGCTTTTACTGTCTTTATTTTTTTTTTTTTTTTACCTCTGGTAAAATATTTTTTTGACAAATAATGCAGTCTAAAGATTAGAAAGATTATTAAAGATTAGTCTGCTTTGGACACCCATTCAAACCACCTTTATATTCAAGCTCTTTGATAGGCACAGGGCTAACCACTTTTTATAAATCAATCATGGCACACAAAGCCTTGGGGTTCAACTGTCCTCAACTATTTGAAGAACCAATGTGACCAGTTAAAAATGGCACATCTCTAGGGTTCCTTGTAGAGAATTAGTAGTAGTAGGGATAAATAGAAATAAAATAAAAATGCTCAAACAGAAATATATAATTTCTAATTTCCAGATACAATCCAAAATATCAGTAAGTAGCATTTAATATTTGAGATGTCATGTGTCATGACATAAAACAATGTTTAGTTAAGCTATAAAGAACATTTCATTTACTAGCAAGCAAGCAACAATTTGGTATCTCAGAGTAAAGCACAGCTTACATTGCAATGATACACCAGTATGTTATGTAATTACCAGTATGGTAATTGAGCTCTTGATATAACTGCTAGTCCGAATTTAAATCCCTTAATGATGCAGGTAAGAACCTTATCAGTGAATGAATTTCTCTATGATTACACATTGTACAAACTTTTGATCCAGCAATACTGTTGGGAGGTCATTTGGGAGCTTGGTAGAATATTGGGCTGGGGAATTATCAGACAGTGTAATAGTTGCTCCAATCACAGACTGAGTTCTGCACTGCTAATCAACATGCTTGGGCTTGTTACAGTGGCTCTAGAGAGCTAGATGTGAAAATCTTGTGCCCACATCATCTAATACTGCTTCCACCCCTTCCCTGTGTATCCCAATACCATTCTCATCCTCTGCCTGTGTAATCCATCTCTTCCCTCTCCTGACCCAGTGTACCTCAACACCATTCCCACCCTTTTTTTCCTGTGTAATCCATCTCCACCACAAACACTCTACATATCCCAACATAATTCCCACCAATCCCTGTGTAATCCATGTCCATTTCAACAAACCCTACATATCCCAACAACATCCCACCTTGTCCCTGTCAAATCCATATCTGCCCTCTCCTAACCCTGCATATCCCAGCAGCATTTTTGCTACCCTGAAACAGTCTCCACCCCAGCACACTTATTATAACACCATTCTCCTGACATTTGTCAATACACCAAAACTGTACCCAACCTGCCCCACATGCTCCAACACCATCCACACCTCTTCCCTAGCATTATTAGAGCCCTATGGTTACATACAGTTTACTGTATGTAAACTATTTGTACCTGTACTGTTTACTGTAGCTCAGGTTACTATCTGTGTAAAGTTTCTGTGCACGCTCTCCCTGTGTTCACGTGAGTTTCTTCCCACCTTGCCAAACAATTCTAGTAGGTAGATTAGCTGTGCTACATTGCATGCTGCCCTGTGATGGACTGACATGCCACTCAGGGTGTACCCCTGCCTTGTGTTCGTAATAGCTTCCAGATCCACCGCAACCATGACCTGTATGAAGTTCTTACTGAAGATCAATGAATGAATGAATATGTGAAATAATGTATGATTTACTAAGAAAAAAAAATATGAGTTCACGTCCAGTTTTTAAAAAGGAAAATTAACCCATGCTATAAAGAATTTCCCAACCATTATATGTACCATGGATCACCCTAAAGGCCATCATCGACAAATACAAAAAATGCAGCACTACAGTGACATCACCAAGAACAGGACATCCCTCCAAATTTTATAATAGGACAAGACAAAAACTTACCAGGGAGGCAGCCAAGAGACCTACAGCAATATTAAAGGAGCTACAGGAATATCTGACAAGTACTGATTACTCTCTGCATGCGACAATCTTTCATAGTCTAGGCTAATGAATCCATTTCTCACAAAAATCATCCAAGCCCAACTAAATCACACCAAATGATGTAACAAAATGTATTATGGTCTGATGGGATAAATTCCAAAAGATATACTAATTCCATAATGCCCAACGGTATTTTTGGTACTAAAATAGCAGCATCATACTTTAAGTCTGCGTTTCTTCAGCCACATGAATAGTTACAAATACCAGTCAATTTTAGTGCAAAACTCTTAGGTGTCTACTAGTAAGCTGAAGATTTCAGTTTCTGCATGGCAATAACCCAAAGCATACATCCAAATCAACAAACGAATGTCTTAACCACAAGAGGATCAATGTTTTTGAATGTCCTAGCCAGAGCCTAGACCTGGATACAACTAAATATATGTGGGGTGAACTGAAGCGGGCTGTGCCCAGGCAATGCACTTTCAATTTGAGAGATCTAGAATGGGTTTGCAAGTAAGAGTTGGAAAATATTGAAGTCAAGATGTATCATGCTGATAGACACTTACACCAAAAGATGGAGTGGTGTAATAAAATAAAAAGGTGCTTCAACAAAGTATTAATTTAGGTGTGCACACTTATTCAACTAGCTTATAGTACGTTATTCAATTATTTATTTATTTTTCCTTTTTTTTTCCTGAAAAGTTTCTTATTGTTGTCATACTTTCACACTGAGGGTGGACAAAGTTCTGACTTGATTAAGCTTGGTTTTATCTTTCACCCTATTTTTCCTATTCTACAATTTGTAATACATACCCAAAAATTGATATTTGGTGAATTGTTATCCAAAAATGGCTTTCATTTAGCATGGAAATTCTATATAAATACGTTTTGAAGTTATTAAAAAAAAAACACAGGAAGTTAATATTATTTTAATAAATATGATTCACTGGAGTGTAAAAGCACATCAGTCTGGCAGAAATACATTGTAGACCAGTAACTTTTGTTTAGCAATGATATGACATAAAACTTTAATACACTTTCTGGCATCTCATGTATGAGCTATAATGCCATACATTTATCATTGCATTATTGTTACACAGTAATAGCATTTTCATTACCATACCAGGCATAGTACTGTGAAGGACATCTCCTTAAATAAACAAATACATAAATAAACAAAATAAATAAATATATATATACTGTATATATATA
>JAFFST010053968.1:175209-193132 GCA_022414735.1 Noturus placidus
TCACAAAAAATTACAGTTTTATATCTTTATGTTTGAGGCCTGAAACGTGGCAAAAGGTCGAACAGTTCAAGGGGGCCGAATACTTTCGAAAGGCACTGTAAGTCACTTTGTAAATAATGTAGTAACAAAAACAATGGCAGCATCTGCAGTAATGGAAAGAGCAATGGAAAGAGTACAAAACACTGACTTGAGTAAACATTAAGAAAGTGATCAATAAAATTAATTAACTAAGATTAAATAAATCATCTGGTGGGTAAATTACTTGAGTAATTGCTTGTGTTTGATGCCTACAATAGACACTTTTCTATTTTGTTCTTATGAAAACAAATCAAGTGAATTTTTTAATGAAATGAACACCACTGACTGTTGAACTCATACTAGGTGCAAATGATGCACCAGAATCATTATAATAATGACAGCAAGAATAAGGCTCCTCTCCATGGTCTAGTCCTTTAACTTGACCACAACAGGTCCCTTTGTTCTGAAAACTACATGCAAAGCAACCTGCACATCTGAAGCAGGTGAACAGATGAAATGATGAAAAACTGAAATTATGATATATAGCCTAAATTGTACCAGTACTCAAGGACAGTGATGTTGACCAATCTTGACTAGAATCCACATAAACCTTAATGATCAACTATATATATGCAGTAAATAAAAGTAACATTTGCTGGGTAGCTAGTTTATATTAATATTAAAGTTCTGGGTTACATAGTTACACAGTTGGCTATATAGCAATGATTCCCCTTACACAAAATCTTTAAAATTACTTACATTTACATATTTAGCAGACGCTTTTATCCAAAGCGACTTACAAATGAGAGCACACTCACACACCAATGGTAGCAGTGCTGCCATGCAAGGTGCTAGCTTGCCATCGGGGGCCGGGCCGGGATTCGAACCACCAACCCTACGATTAGTGGATTAGTGGACAACCCGCTCTACCAACTGAGCCATAGCCGGCCTAGATCTTTAGATCTATATAAAATATTCTAGCTAGAAAACGGTCACGAAGTCAGAATGCAGGTACCTCTTTCTTCTCTTCCATCTGTGCATTTGACAGGTCATTAAAGAGATCCACAGGATCAACCTCTGCACTCTTCTGGTCACTTGGTTTACTGGCGACAATACTGGATTGTAATGTATGGAGCCTGGCCCGTCTCAGTATGCACCACCGTGATGGAGCTTGTAGCAGGTTCTTCAGGAGACGACGCAGGTGCAGGGGGTATGGAGTCCCAACAGTCAAACTCGGATTCTATTCCCGACTGCCTGCTGAGCGTCTCCCTTTTTTTACGCATGTGACTAAACTCAGCCCAGTCAAAAGTTTTGTAACGCCCCTCTCTTCAATGTTCAGCGACACTGCTCCTCTTCTCCTCCTCCGCTGAACTTGAGGAGTTTGAAGAAGAGGGGAATTTACATTCAGAAACCATACCCACTGGCACCGTTTGAGGTAGAGAGCATGTGACATCAGGGGCAACAGATGTCTGAACATTCTTCATGACTGCCTGAATCCAGTTCTGGCGAATCCCAGAGGTCATTGCACAGAGTGTAAAAACTCCATCTTTAGGATGAATTTGAAAGCCATAGTTCCTCTGCACAGGAAAGTCTGTGATGTCATAACAAGTGGACATGTTGAGCTCACCATCCAGATCTGCAGCCTCTTCAGCAACTGAGTCCCTGTAGAATCTTAAACTCTGGTTAGTAAGAACAAACCAATGCTTCTTCCACTTTCCATCTTCTCCCAATCTCGTCATCCATCCCTTCTTAAAATTTAACAGGTCAGGCATAGGAGTTTGTTCAGTCAGAGTGCGCTCCAGTGATTTGGAGCGTCGACAGGTGGAGGCAGAGACACCAGGTGCACCATGACCTCGAGCAAATGCCTGCCGTGTTGTGCGATAGTTTGTGCTCTCGTCTTGATCATATTCTGCAGCAGAGCAGGTAGATATTGATGAAGAGGAACACAGCTCACTGGCAGGTAAATGCATCCCTTTTTCCTGCTCAAACTGACTAATCGCCTGTGATCGCCTGTACTCCTGGTCAGGGCCTGTCTGCGTGTCCTCAGCATCAGATCTAGTTTTCTCCAGAGAAGAATAGCCACTCTCTATGCCCTCACGGCTCGTAGATGCATTTGTGCTAAAGTGAGCAGGAAGCTGACCAAGTGTTGAGAAGATGTAGGAGCTGATTGAGGAAATATTGGGAGTGTTGACATGGCTTGTTTTGTTGCTGGAGTGGACACCTCCTTTTCCATTGAGCTCATGTTTCTCGTTAAGCCCCGCCCTTGGAGAAGAAGGGAGTGGACAACCAACCTCCACACACCATAGATCACTGCCACTTGTGTCTTTACTTTCACGTCGACGAACATTAATACCTTCAGCACCAATTCTGGTGTTTAGATCTCCAATATTAACCCTAGTTGTTCTACAGTTTTCAGGACTTCTTTTCTTGGTGGGGCTTCTGCTACCACTGCTGCAGCTGGTGTTCAGGATATAGTCACTATTACTGCCGTTGGACACCTGCTTTCTTTCAGATAGTGCCTGCTTCTTTAGGTTATGCAGTGGGAGTGCTTGCTCTCTCCTTCTCTTCTTTTGGTTTGTTTTCACAGCATTTGTGTGAACGAACAGGATTTCTTGCCACCCAGTGATGCGCTCTGCATTCTCTGTTCTTATATAATAATCTACGTCACCGAAGCACAGGCGAAGGCTGTTGCAGAAGTTGGTCTGGGATGAGGTGTCCAGCACATCAGTGCACTGGCTCATGTTCACACTGGCAGAGTACCAGGCCTCTCATCCAAAGCATAGAGCAGAAGCCCATGCTCATACAGGATGAAATACCGTCGCTGCCATTTCCGGTTCTTGCGAACAGGATTCAAAACGTCTATACCATTCGGTGCTAAGAGAAGCCATCCAGCTTTCACAGGTTTAATTGTGTGTAAATCGGATTCACCGAGTGTGTGTGAATCCCCGGTTCTGAAGCAGTTCTGGCATTTCCTCTTGTTGAAGATGTTGGCCTGGAAGCGGCGACAGAGGTTTTCTCTCGGAGTGAACATCCTGAGCAGCTTTTCCCCCCTTTTTTATTTTTATTTTATTTGAATTATTTATTTATCTATTTTTAACATAGGCAAATTATATTCAAAAGTGGAATAAAAATCTTGGGCGTGGTCAAAATTACCGCATGTTAAAAGCGCGCTAACTTGCAGGCCTGATACTGTCACGTTAGTCTGGAGGCTGTTTAAAAAAAAAAGAAAGAAAAGAAAAAAAAATAAATAAATAGAGAAGTGGCAGAAATTCGAGTGAGATCCGTTTTAGGAGAGTTTTTGAGCTCAAAAGTAGCAGTGCTACTTTTAATAGCAGATCTGCCATGCAAGGCTTTAAATAGCAGAGCTGCCATGCAATGCAAGGTGCTCGCTTGCCATCGAGGGCAACTTAGGGTTCAGTGTCTTGCCCAAGGACACTTCGGCATGGGATCACCCGGGCCGGGATTCGAACCACCAACCCTACGATTAATGGACAACCCACTCTACCGACTGAGCCACAGCTGCCCTTACTTACAGCCTATAGCAACATTTAGATGAATTTAATACAATGACAAACTTCTACATATTGAAGTGATATATTAAGTTTAATACAGAGCTTTCAGAAAAAGATTGTGCTAGTTACATTAGCTAACTCATCTAGTTAATGTTCCCATGGTTGGATGTTGAGCCATAAAATGTTGATATCTCCATGGGTTTTAGATCACATTATTTGATCAAATTGGCCTGTGATCCTCATCTGTCTCCACTGTCTCAATCATTTGAAGCCTGAAGTGTTTTGACAGGACACTGTCTTGTTTTGATTGGGATTAAAATTAATTAGTATATGTGCACATATAATATTTGGGTGAAAGATACTTGAACAGACTTAAGATTGCTGGATCTTCTTCTTTCAATCAAATCTGATACCAAGCATTACTAGTGTATTGATATCTTCACTGGAAGTGAACTTTTTTAAGAACTATATGAAAATAACAAGTTTCTCAAGGTTCAGGAAATGACTAGGCTGAGACCTGGTTTAACAAAAAACAATTCTCATTGTTAACACAATTTATCCTTTGGGCTAGCTTCTATGTGGCCTCTTTGTGCCAGAAACAGAACCGGCAATTGCTACATGACTTAAGATGTTGGGGAGAAAGCAGCAGCTGAGAGAGAATTAAGCCCTCTTGGAGTATGGGTTCAATTCAGAGTAAAAGCTGTACATGGGAGTTATTTGGGGTTAATCAGAAGCAACTCTGATGACAGGTCTATGATGATTACTTTTGAACATGAGCTTGACTGTGATTGGTCTATAACCAGGCTATATTATTCTTTCCTGAAACATTTCTAATTGTTTTTCACTTGTATTGTGTTGGTTTGTTGGCACATTAACAGTGGAAAAAGACAGATTTTCGCCCATCCAGTTTCCATAAAGTTTATCCTACACAGGGTATCAGATGAACCTGGAGCCTATCTCAGGGAACTCAAGGCACAAGGTGAAGGACAGGGGGACAGCCCATCACAGGGCACAATCACACCCACAGATCCATTCACAAACTAGGCACAAAGAGATGCAAATCAACCTACAATGCACGTTTTTGGACTGGTGGAGGAAATAGTAAAAAACCTGAAAAAATAGCATGTGGGTGTAGGCATTTTATATACACTGTGTCCACATTTTATCTGACCAAACAGAGATCAGCTTTCTCAACTGTGTTACAGTACCTGTTAGGAGGCAAGTGCAGGCTGAGAGATGACGGAGAGATGAGGGAAGCTCGCAGTGTGATGCACACAGTCTGAGGTAGGTAGGTAGGTAGGTAGGTAGGTAGGTAGATAGATAGATAGATAGATAGATAGATGGATAGATGGATAGATGGATAGATGGATAGATGGATAGATGGATAGATAGATAGATACTTTATTGATCTCCCAGGGAGAAATTCAAGGTCCCAGTAGCTCAAGGCATCACACACCACACAACATACAATACAGTAAGATAAAAAAAATGACAGACTGGGAAATAGAGGGAAGGGTTGTGCATGTGGGCTAATATAGTCCATAAACAGTGTAGACAGTGTAAACAGTAAAAAACAGTCACACAGTGGGCCAGTACACAATATTGCAAACGTGTATGAGATGGTTAACATACATTGTTATTACATTGTTACATTGTTATAGGAGGTCAATTGTGCAAACGTGTATGAGATGATCAATGGTGTATGACGATGATAATGTCGGAAAAGGTGGAGAGGCAGATAGACTATGCAGAGAAGTCTATCTCACCTCTTCCTTTAAGTGAGGCATTGAAGAGTTTTATAGCCCTAGGAACAAAAGACTTCCTCAGCCTGTCAGTTGTGCATGGCAGTAAGCAAAGCCTCCAACTGTATCAAACTCTTTCGCTTAACGATAGTGTTGTGCAGTGGATGACAGTCATTGTCCAAAATGTTGATCAGTTTGTTCAAGGTCCTTTTGTCTGACACTGAAGTGATACCTTCCAGTTCAGCTCCCACAACAGAGCCAGCTTTCCTTACCAGTCTGTTTAGTCGTCCAGCATCCTTCTTCTTAGTGCTTCCTCCCCAGCATACCACAGCATAGAATAGGAGACTGGCAACAACAGACTGGTAGAACATCCGGAGGAGCTTGCTGCAGACATTGAAGGACCACAGCCTCCTCAGGAAGTACATCCTGCTCTGCCCTTTCATGTAGGGTAGTTGACTTCTGGAAATCTTTCACCATTTCCTTGGTCTTAGTAGTGTTGAGTTGTAGCTGGTTGCCTTTGCACCATTGCAGAAAGTCCTCCACAGGCTCTTGTACTCCTCCTCCTGCCCTTCTTTGATATGCCCCACAATTGCAGTATCGTCCGAAAACTTCTGCATGTGGCATGACTCTGTGTTGTAGCAAAAGTATTTTGTGTACAGGGTGAACAGGACTAGAGAGAGCACTGTTCCCTGTGGAGCTCCGGTGCTGCTAATCACAGTGTCAGATCTGACAAACTGTGGCCGCTCTGTTAAATAGTCCGTGATCCAGGATGTCAGCTGAGCATCCACACCCATCTGCAGGAGCTTGTCACCTAGTCTGAGGGGTTGAAATGTATTAAAAGCACTGGAGAAATCGAAGAACATGATTCTCACAGCACTTTTCCCCTTGTCCAGGTAAGAGTGCATCCTGTGCAGGAGATATGTGATGTCATCATCCACGCCCATTTTCTCCTGGTAAGCAAACTGTAACAGGTCGAGAGCAGGACGTACCTGAGGTCTGAATAGCCCCAAAACCAGTCGCTCCATGGTCTTCATCACATGTGATGTTAGAGCGACTGGTCTGTAATCATTGAGCTCACTTGAGTGTGGCTTCTTGGAGACAGGGATGAGACATGACGTCTTCCACAGTGTTGAAACTCTTCCAAGACGGAGACTCAGGTTAAATATGTGATTCAGTGGCTCCCCAAGTTCAGAAGCACAGGCCCTAAGCAGCCTTGGACACAGTCTGTCAGGCCTGGCTGCCTTACTGGGGCGGAGTTTCTTCAGCTGTCCTCTAACCTGATCTGCCGTGATTATGTGGGGGAAGGGGAGTGGGGGAGGGAATGGGTGCATCTGCTGGAGGTGTCTGGTGTTTGGAGACGGGTGGCTAGTGGCCAACGCCATTGTCACCTTGTGGGGGGGCACATCAGCCTTTGATGGTGAGGGTACATGGAGCACCGTGTGTGAGAGGGGAGGTGTGAGTTGAACAGAAGAGGGTGGTTGTAGATTCCACTGCCATTGGAGCTGGGACAGGGCAGTTGAACCTATTGTAGAAGTTATTCAACTGATTTGCCCTGTCCAGATCTCCCTCCACAGAGCTACTGCTCTTCTGCAGTCCAGTGATGGTCTTTATTTCATCCCAGACCTCCTTCATTTTGTTCTCCTGCAACTTCTGTTCCACCTTCTTTCTGTACTCATCCTTGGCCTCTTTCAGCCTGGCTTTGAGTTACCCCTGTACGCGCCTCAGCTCTGTCTGATCCCCCTCTCTGAACGCCATCTTCTTCTTATTGAGAAGGGTCTTGACATTACTGGTTATTAATGGCTTATTATTTGGAAAGCAGCGTACAGTTTTTGTGGGAACAACTATGTCTATACAGAAGTTCAGGTAGTCGGTTGTACAGTGTGTCACCTCCTCCAAATCCCCTCCATTTTGAAGCACGCTCCAGTCGGTGGACTCAAAACAGTCTCTCAAGGCCTCATCTGCTTCGTTTGTCCACTTCCTGAAGGTGCGAGTGGTAGCCGATAGCCTTTGTACTTTCGGTTTGTACAATGGTTGAATGAAAATTAGGTTGTGGTCTGACTTCCCCAGTGGGGGTAGGGGGGTGGTGCTGTATGAATCCCTCACGTTTGCATTCATGAGGTCTATTGTCCTGTTGTTCCTGGTTGAACACTCAACAAACTGGTAAAAATTAGTAATGGTGGAATCCAGTTTTATGTGGTTGAAATCCCCTGATATTGCAAAAAAAAGCATATGCATGTTTAGTTTGTAGCCTTGCAATTGTTGAATGAATGACGTCACACGCCATGTCCGGGAGAGTTCGTAGTGGAACGTAAACACAGACCACAATGGTATGCGAGAACTCCCTCGGCATGTAGTATGTCTGAGACTGACTGCCATTAATTCCACATCCTTACAACATACAGTCTCTTTAACTGTAACATGTCCGGGATTGCACCATCTGTTGTTTATGTAAATGACCAATCTGTCTCCCTTCTTTTTTCCCGAAAGTTTAGTGTCTCTGTCCAGACGTGCTACACTAAAGCCCGGCAGCTCAATGTTAGCAGTGGGAATGCAGATAGTCAGCCACGTCTCTGTAAGGTAGATCAGGCTACATTCCCTATACAGCTTCAGATTTCTTACCAGGGCAATGAGCTCGTCGGTTTTGTTGGTGAGAGAATTAATGTTTCCCATCACCATCGATGGACTTGCGGGCTTGAATTTCCACTTTTTTTCCCGTTGTTTATTCCTCACTTTAAGCCCCGCTCTACAGCCCCGAAAGCACCATAGTTCCTCGAGGATGTTTGCGTGGACTTTACCGGTATTCCTTCATAGTGCGAGCAGCTGATTCTTTGTGTAGATGAGTTTACTGCTGCCAAAGTGTTTAAATAACTGAGCCATATCCATAGGATAGAAAGAAAGACACTCCTAATAGTGTGTAATCCTAAAACTAAGCTACAAAGTAGAAGAAAAAGTAAACAAAAGATGAAAAACATACAAAAAAATACGGAGCTACTTGGGTTGCTGCCACTCTTGTTGGCGCATGCGCAAATGATTCATGCGCATGTGCAAATGATGAAGTAGACAACATAATTCAAAAACGTAATCCAATAATCATAGTCATGAAAGAGGTAGTCCTGAAACCATGTGAATCCAAAACGTATCTGAGAGCTTGGTAACTAATAAAAACACAGGTGAACTTGAGCGTTACTTTGTGCCGCGTTGTTGATAACCAGGTCTTATATAAAATTGTGCGGCGCACAGGTGTTAGTACTCAGTACCCCAACGAACTTGAGCACGGGTGTGGCTGGGATATGTAGTCCACGCCGGCAAGGTGGCCGCGAGTTCACCGTTACAGAACACGGCCCAAAGAGCTCACTCCAGGAGCTGAATTCCTCCGAGGCCGCCCTCTCCTCCAAGGTGCTGGTCTGTCTGGATGAGCCGCATGGAAGTCGTCACGCAAGCTTGCGTGCAGAATGTCCTGGGATGGGACCCAGAGGAGCAATGTTGGGTCCCATCCCAGGACATTCTGCACGCAAGCTTGCGTGACGACTTCCATGCGGCTCATCCAGACCCCTCCCAATCCACCAGATACTCGAGCTCCCTTCTCCTGTGTATGGAGTCTAAGATCTACTTGACACGGTAAGCTGGGCGACCTCCGATCTCTAACGGGTCAGGCGGGGTATACTCTGAAACAGCCGTGGCTAAGGGGCTCAGTGTGACCGGCTTGAGTAAGGAGAAATGGAATAAGGGGGCAATGTGGCTGTATCTGGGGATGTCTAGGAGGTAGGTGACTTCATTCACCCTTTTCAGGATCCGGAAAGGGCCGGCATACTTGGGTCCCAATTTGTTGCCCGAGAATGGTGCCTTGAGATTCTTTGTTGAAAACCACACCCTGTCCCCTGGCTGATAATCGAGGTGAGCTTCACGATGCCTGTCCGCCTTTTGTTTGGCGATGTGAGAGGTCTGTACCAGCTGTTGATGGGCATGCTCCCAGAGCTGCTCAATGCGGCGAAACCACTCGTCCACAACCGGGGCAGCAGTGGTGGCTGCGTTCCAGGGAAATAGTGGTGGTTGGTAGCCCAAGACGCACTGGAATGGAGTTAGATGTGTTGCGGAGTGTCGCAACAAATTCTGGGCATACTACGACCATGGGAGGAAGTGAATCCAATCCTCTGGGCTGGTGGCGCAGAAGTTTCGGAACCAGAGGATCTCATGATTGACCCTCTCTGCCTGTCCTTTGACCTGCGGGTGATGCCTGGATGTGAGGCTAATGGTGACCCCCAGTTTCTCCATGAAGCTGGACTCGAGATGTGAACTGGGGGCCCCTGACCCTCACAATCTCCTCCGGGAGGCTGAAGTAGCGGAACACATGCTGGAACAATAGGTTAGCTGTGACGAAGGCCGATGGGATTGCCGGAAGTGGTATCAGGCGCAGGGACTTAGAAAAACGGTCCATGACCACTAGTATTGCCGTGTTACCTTGTGAGTCCAGCAGGTCCGTTAGAGATTAGATGTGACCATGGGCATGCGGTTATGGGAAGTGGCACCAATTTCCTGACCGGTACGGCACGGGGTGTTTTGAAGCAGGCGACTGTGGAGCAAGAGGACACAATACGCTGGATGCCCCTGGGAATGTGGGGCCACAAATATTTCTTGGCTAGCAGATGGTATGTGCGGTAGGCCCCAGGGTTTCCTGTCGCTTGCATCGTATGAGCCCAGGTGACAAGCTCCACGCGATGACGCTCACGCATGAATAGCTTCCCATGGGGACAGCCTTCTGGGATGCTTGATCTTGGGAAGTAGGCTAGGGCCCTCTCCAGGGACCCAACATGCAGGAGGGGTTTACTATGTACTTCTCCCGATCCGTCAGACCATCGGGAGAGTGTGTATGGGACAGGGCTTTGGCCTTCGTGTTCTTAGTCCCTGGCCTGTATTACAGGGTGTGAGCCGCTTGGCTGTCCTCAGGTACTCACGATTTTTATGATCGATGTAGATCACGAATGGGTGGTTGGCACCTTCCAACGAATTTCTCCACTTCTCGAGGGCCAATTTGATGGCCAGGAGTTCTCGGTTTGCTACATTATATTTGCGTTCTGCCGGAGACAGTTTTATCAGTAAGAAGGCCACAGGGTGCAGCTTGGGTCTGTCCCCAAACCTCTGAGACAGGATGGACCCCACTCCTGTCTCAGATGCGTCGACCTCCATGACGAAAGGTCTGGAGGTGTCCAAGTGTCAGAGGATGGGGGCATTGGTGAACCTGCGTTTCAACTCGTCCAGGGCTCCCTGGGCATGATCAGACCAAACGAGGTGCCAAGGTTTCCCCTTAAGGTTGGATGTCAGGGGATGTGCGACTTTTCTAAAGTCTTGGATAAACCGCCGATAAAAGTTTGCAAAGACCAGGAAGCGCTGCAGCTCCTTGACAGTTCAGGGCGTGGACCACTCCAACACCGCCCTCACTTTGCTTTGGTCCATTGCAACCCCTCCGGAATGATCACATACCCCAGAAACGTAATGGTGCTTCGGTGGAATTCGCACTTCTCGGCAATCACATACAGCTAGTGTTCCATCAGCCAGGACATGTTCCTTCAGGGATGCAGTGTAGATCAAGATGTTGTCAATATACGCGATGAAGCAGTGTCCCAGACAATCCATCAGGACATCGTTGATCAGAATTTGGAACACTGAGGGAGCATTAGCAAGCCCATACGGCATGACCAAATATTCATAGTGCCCGGAAGTGGTGCTAAAGGCCGTTTTCCATCCGTCGCCCTCCCTGATGTGGATTAAATTGTATGAACTGTGTAAGTCCAGCTTCGTGAAGAAGGACGCAGACTTCAGTTGTTCAAGGTCTGGGGGTTACTAGTGGAAGGGGGTAACGGTACTTGACAGTAACCTGATTGAGGACCCTATAATCGATACACAGCCTTCGACCTCCCCCTTTCTTATCCACGAAGAAGAATCCAGCAGACGCGGGTGCCGTGGATGGTTGGATGTACTCCTGTTGGAGTGCCTCTTTGATATATGCGTTCATGGCCCGCTCCTCTGCCTGGGAGAGCAGGTACACTTGACCCCGTGGTGCCTGTCACAGGGGAGGAGGTTGATGGCACAATCATAGGCCCTTTGGGGAGGTAGCCCGCTTGTGCATTCCTTGCTAAATACCTCCTTGAGATCATGATAAGAAGATGGCACAGTTAAAGTGACAGAAGACAGAGGGCTTTCCACTGTGGTGGTGTCTACCAGGACTGTGGAACCCCTTAGACAGTGAAGAAGGCAGAAAGGGGACCACAGATCTGGGGGTCATGACGTTCGAGCCATGGTAAGCCCAGGATGATGGGTTGACGAGTCGATACCGTAACATACAGCACAATGGTTTCCTGATTGGAGGGCACTGACTTGCATGGTGATCAGGTTATGCGATGAGAGATGATGCCACCTCCTATTAGTGACCCATTGATGAAGTGTACCTCCCACGGCTGGAGCACGGCTTGGATGGGGAGGCCGAGGGTGAGTGCTGTCTGCTCATCGATGAAGTTCTCAGCTGCCTCAGAGTCGATGAGAGCTAAAAGCACAACAGATTCGCGTGAACATTTAAGCAGTACGGGTAACATGAAGGACTCTGTTTTACAAAATTGGAAAGAACTCACCCAGTGTTGGTTCAGAGGGTCATCCTCGATCGCTCGCAACCTCCTCTACCTGCACTGACAAATGACGTTGGAGCTCTTCACCTCACAACGCACCTGGCCGACCTGCATGGGCTCCATGGGAGGTAGTAACTCCGTTGGTACGGGATTCCACAGCACGGGGCATTTAGTGCGACGGAGGTGGTTCAGCCGTACTGCCAGGTTGATGAGCTCATCGAGGGTCAACTGTTCACCCCGGCACGCTCAGGTTTGAGACCCAGACAGAAAGCCGTCTTTAGTGCCGGTTCATTCCACCCACTCCGTGCAGCGATGGTACAGAACTCCAGGGCATAATCCTCCACATCACGGAGCACCTGCACCATCATGAGGAGCTCCGGGAGTGAGGGTCTTACCATGCCTCCTTGCGCCCACTCTGCCGTGGCCCACTCCAGGGTGCACCCGGAAAGAAGCTCAATGAAGTGTGCCAAGCCGGCGCGCCTCTGGCATCTTCGGTGTGTTTTCGAAAAATAAATTGCACTGCACCATGAAAGATTTACATCGTTTGGGGTCGCCGGCATATCGCTCTGGTGTTGGCATGGGCGGGTAGTGCACCACCAGCAGGGCTGGTGCGAGTGCTACGCAGCATTCAGAGCATGCGTGCGGAGAGAAGCGGTAGAAAAGCCAGCAGCAACGGGGGCCAGGGGTTGCTCTTCGGTGATGTGGAAATGCTTTAGTTGTTCCATGAGGCGTTCGATTTGCTCACATTCCATGTTTATAATCTGCCATATTTCCTGGCTAGTGTGTGCCCAATCTGAGCCGCCCAGACAGAGAGATGAGGGAAGCTTGAAGCGTGAAGCACAGAGTCCGAAGTAAACAAAGTAATCCAAAAGCAAAATCTAATAATCATAGACATGAACGAGGCTGAAGTCCTGAAACCGTGTAAATCCAAATAGAACTGGGGAGCTTGGTAACTAACAAGTGAACAGGGAAACTTGAGCTTTACTTCACGTCACGTTGTTGATAACAAGGTTTTATATAACCTTGGGCAGTGCACAGGTGTTCGCACTCTGTACTCCGGTCAACTTGAGTGTGGGTGTGGCTGGGATATGTAGTCCCCGCTGGCATGGTGGTCGCAAGTTCGCCGTGGCATTACATTAACAGTAGTTGACAATCAAGGAAAATGTTTGTTTTTTTTTCTTTTTTTTCGGAAATTTAATTAAAAAAGTGGAACTTTCAAATATTCTAGATTCATTACACATAAAGTGACATATGTCAAGTCTTTTTTTGTTTGTTTGTTTTAATCTTGATTATTATGCCTCATAGCTCAGGGAAGGAAAACATCCAGAATCTCAAAATATTAAAAAAAAAAATGAATTTATAAATTATATGAATTTATAAAAAAATGTCAACCTGGGAAGAGCGCTAATCAGCTAATTAACTCAAAACACCTTCAAAGGTTTCCTGAGTCTTTAATCTGATAGTCTTGTTAAGTACACACAACCACAATCATGGGGAAGATGCAAGTCAAGGTCCCAGACTCTGTTGGAAGAGTGCAGAGGCACAGAATTCAAGTTGCTTGAAGTCTAGTGTGAAGTTTCCACAGTCAGTGGGATTTGGGGTGCCATGTTATCTGCTAGTGTTGATCCACTGTGTTTTCTCAAGTTAAGAGTGAATGCAACTGTCTACTAGGAGACGGTTAGAGCACTTTATGCTTCCATATGCTGACAAGCTTTATGGAGATGTCGATTTCCTTTTCCAGCAAGACATGGCACCTGTCCACAGTGCCAAAACTAGTAACTGGTTTGCTGACCATGGCTATTACTGAGCTTTGCCAGCCAGGTAGAAATTTCGGTATTGTAAATTCTTTATTCTAATATTTTGAGATTCTAGATTTTTGATTTCCATGAGGTGTAAGCTGTCATAATCAAGATAAAAAATATAACATTGATTTTTTTTTTTCACTTTATGTGTAATGAATCTAGAATATATAAAAGTTCCACTTTTTTAATCAAATTAAGGGAAATAAAACTTTTCCACAATATTTTATTTTTTTTTAGAATAAATAAGACATCTCACAAATTTTATTTCACTAAGAAATCATGAACAGCACATACTATTCAGCTAATCATGAGCAATCAGTAGAACTTGTTTTCCATTAATCAGCTGACAATATTGCAGTTGACTGAGTTCACCAAGGACAGTTTTAATTAGTTGAATAGTGAGACTAAATATTTAAGCTTTGGCATCCCAAATTACTCATTTTAAATCAGTTTAAGAAGCCTATATTTGTCACATATACATTACAGAACGGTGTAATTAATTTATTTGCATATCTCAGTTTGTTAGGAAGTTGATGTCAGAGTGCAGGGACTGCCATGATACAACACCCATAGAGGAAAGAGGGTTAAGGGCCTTGCACAAGGGTCCAAAAGTGGCAGCTTGGCAGCACTGAGGTTTAAACCCTGACAATTTGATCTTTAACCCAGAGCCCTAATGTCATGCGACTGCACAGCATATCCACACTAGGACCAGAATGGTGGAAAATCTGAATTAATTGCAAACTTAACCAACTTCAGAACAGGACAGTCTGAAGCACTTTTTAAAATCTTAATACTGACATGCAGCCAGCTGCGAAAAAAAAAACAAAAAAAAAAAAACAAAAACAAAACACAAAACCTCATGGATGAATCTAACAGGACAGCAGACGGAAGGGGTTCAAGCTGAATATGATGGAGGTGCTAATAACAATAATTTTAGTGTTCATTTTAGTGTTGAACCTAGTTCTTATTCAACTTTTGTCTGTTATCGGGGTTCATATTCGGGTTCAAATGGCGTAGGACGCGAATTTGGAGGCTCCTGCTGATTTCAATATTTTTTTTTTTTATTAATTTAAGCTTTTTGGCCATATAATATATTTTGACTTATTTTACTCTTTATCTTTGCTTATAATTATATATATATATATATATTTTTTTGGCACGGTAAAATGTCTGGAAAGAATACGAAAACCCGAGGTGGCATTCAAACAAGATTGAGGACAAGTGCGTGCGCCGTGAGCGAGTCCCCTTCTTCCCCTGTAACCACGTTGCTGAGCCGTTAGTTTGATCTCGCCGCACTCATGCTTGAGCTGCTGTCTTCATTGAGGAAGGATATCACTGATATTTTTAATAAAGAGCTCCAGGAGATTCTCAGGGATGTGCTGTCTACTATCCAGCTTGACCTGCAGGTTGTGAAAACACAGCAGGCTAGTTATAAAGTTGCTATCAAGGCTACCATATCAGTACTGAAATGTATGGTTGTGGAAATTGAGCACACACTTTCCGGTTGTACCGATAACATAGCACACATGAAGACTACTATTGAGTCTCGCACTGCGACCGTGACTCAATTACAGAATAAATGTGAGGATTTGGAGACGAGGTCATGGCGCAATAACGTTCGAATAGTGGGAGTTCCAGAAGGTTCTGACACATGTTCAACTGCTGCTGTAGCGGCCTTGTTAAAAGAGGCATTTGGTCTGGAGAAGGAGCCGGTTTTGGACCGGTCCTACCAGACCTTTCAGCCGAAGCCCAAGCCTTTTGAATGACCATGAGCAATTGTGTGCAGATTCCACTATCACAGTGACTGTGTTGATATTTTCCGTCGTGTGACAGAGCTCCAGCGGATTAACGTGAAGGATTTGACCATCTCCGTTTTCCATGACTAGACACCTAATATAGCTCGGGCTCGAGCTGCATTTAATGAGGTTTTTTTTTTTTTTTTCACTCTTCACTCTTCTTTTAATTTTATTTAGTTATTTATTATTTTTATTTTATCTTTTTGAACTCGGCCTTTCAGCTCTACAGCATTCGGATTTTTACTGAAGATATTGTTGTTGCATTACTTTTCCTAGATTTTGTGGACTCATTCCTCTTAAATCTATTTCTGCATTAAGGTGCTTCTCTGTTTGGAGGCTCTGACTGGGTTAGAGTTACTGTTTATTTAATTTTATTAATATATTTTCCTCAGTTTTATGTTCTACATTGTTAAGTTATTTGTTATAATTCTTTAAAAGTTAAGGACATTATATCTGTTATTGTGTGCAGACTGTTTATCAGATTTGAAGTCAGTAGGATATTTTTCTCTTACTGAATTATTTTGTTTTGTTAAGGGTTGGTTAGTTCAGCGTTCTTTCCGAGAGGTTGTCTCATTGTGTTGTATTTCACAGCTGTATTTCTCATTGTGGACAACTTTTGGATATAGAGGGATACACTTCTGTCTCTTTTGGGTTATGGAGACTTTGGGTGTTTGCATGTTTGAGGGATTGTTGGGGGAGGGGAAATCACTCCGGCTCTAATTGACTATTTATATCCCAATGGTTTACTTTATTAGATGGTTAGCAGTAATATTGATCCCAGCACGGCTAGGAAAGGCACACTTTTTAAGATTTATTAGTTAAAACGTCAGATATATGGGAAATCCTGTTAACAGATCTAAAGTTTTTATATATTTGAAACATTTAAACTCCAATATAGTATTTTTACAGGAGACTCACTGTTGTATTAAAGATCATAGGTTATATTACCTTGAGTCTTATGCCTGTTGTTGGGTTTTACAACATTTATACAACCAGCAATAGTTAGTGTAGCCATCATGTGCCGGGGTGATGGGGGAGGGGGTTGTTTTCAGTTTGGGGGTGCGGTCGGAGGGGTATGAAAGTGAATTATGTGTAAATGATCCACATGTAAAATTACTTATAAATGAATCATATATAAATTTTGCTTGGGCGCTATGTACTATGTACTTATAATGTACATGAATCATAAGTAAATGAATCATATGTAAACTTTCCTGGATGGGGTGGGAGGGGCTGTTATCAGGTAAAAAAATGATTCTGTATTGATATGACGCTTTTATCCAAAGCGACTTACAAATTAGAGCACACACACACACACACACACACACACACACACACACCAATGGGAGCAGAGCTGCCATGCAAGGTGCTAGCTTGCCATTGGGGGCAACTTAGGGTTCAGTGTCTTGCCCGAGGACACTTCGGCATGGGATCACCCGGGCCGGGATTCGAACCACCAACCCTACGAGTAGTGGACAACCCGCTCTACCGACTGAGCCACAGCCGCCCGGCTGTATATATTTTGTTGTACTCTGAAAAGTGTATGAGAATCAATAAAAAATATTATAAGATGAACTTTTGTCTGTTATCCTCATTTGGTGAAAAAAATATGTGGCTGAATCAACATACCATTCTTTCATCCAAACAGGCTTAGCCTGAAAGAAAACTATGTAGAGTTGGCCACATAGTGGCCCACATCCTTCAGTCCACGGTGAATTGTTTCCTTTTAAAGGGAACTTAATGTTTCTTGAGTTTTACACTGTGGGAAGAGCCATTCCTTGTGAATATTGTTAACCCCTTTCAATTAGGCAGCTCTGCTTGTGGCTGGCTCTCCGCTGCAGAGGCAGCCAGCCAGCTCAGTTCCTTGTGATCTCATATGGATCTGGAACAGGAGCCAGAGACAAATCTCTAGCTCTGTCATCCAGGTCCGTCTCTCTGCCGGACATTGAAGCTCGCGTTGCGACTCCAAAAATTTTCCTCTCTGACTCTGAGCCAGAAGGGTGTGTCAAAAATGTAGCATATCAAGCATATAAAGAGCTTATTGTGATTACTAAGCCTGGACAATATTTTTTTCTTCCCAGTGAAAATAAATATCCCTCACACTGAAGAAAACTCCCCTTTTTCCCATAAGTGCATGACAAACTATTTTCTGTGGAACACCATATATAGCTATATTTATAACCAGTGATGTCAGATTATTGGTTCATCATGGGTAATGAATGGCACGGCAATTCAGTTATGCTGAAGGATGAGGAGGTGCTTGATAGCTACCTCTCTCCATCAATGGCAGGTAATTTAGGGTAGTCGGCTTTGACATCCAAGCCATGTAGGGGTCACTGGGCGGCTGTGGCTCAGTCGGTAGAGCAGGTTGTCCACTAATCTACTAACCGTGCGGTTGGCGGTTCGAATCCCGGCCCGGGTGATCCCATGCCGAAG
>JAFFST010053969.1:10408-23764 GCA_022414735.1 Noturus placidus
CCCCCCCCCGAGGACAGAGTAAGAGAGAGGAGTGAGGGCATGAATATACAGGGATACAGCTAAATCTACGCATGTATAAGCTAAGCCTCATCAGGATCTTGTCACTAAAATTTGAAAATATCATGTCCTCCAGTTAAACAATGGAGGCGATTTGCACTTGCCTAGACGCAATGATATTCCTGAATTACCACTTTAACGGATCAATCAACCAGCTTCTTATTATAGTTTATTTTGAGTGCTCATGCCAAAAGTCCAGTTGTTTATCACAGCCAGTTTTTGATATCATACCAACTACAGAAGAGGATTGGAAGGTGGATGAAAGGAATGCAGATTTAATAAAACAGATGGGCTAATGCAAATTGGGAGACTTAAGAGAACTTGGTGGGGAAACAAAAGGAGTACTCCGAGATGAAACGGGAGACAGAGACAAGGCTGGTAGAATTACACAGGAAGACAGCCAGCTGAGGTCAGGCTCATACTAATTTATACTATTCTATCTTATACAGGCTTATCATTTGAGTCTTTACTCTGAGGGACCATACTTACACCTGCATAGAGCACTTAAGCTGTAAACCTAATTTCTAAGGTTTAAAGATGTCAGAGTCACAATAAATGTAGAAGAATCTGTATAATGAGTGATAATTGTAATAAGTGATATGCTATTGATGCCATGATGCAATTCATCTCTTCTGCAATTTTAATGAGAATAAATTCAGATTTATTTGCGTTGTGTTTTATGATTGATTTGCATTTTATAGGCTGCCTTATGTTCACTCTATTGTGTGCCCATCCAGCTAAACCATAACAGGTGTGCAAAAGTATATATTCCACCGACTGTGCCAAACCAACATAAATGTTTCCTCAACACTCATTAAACACTGGCTCGAAGCCCAAATCAGTCTGCTTCACCTCTGCAATTAATCTGGATGTAAATGTCCGTTCATTTACATTGTTCTCTTATTACTTCACATTTTCACTTCACTTTAAATCCAACCAGTTTCACTCAAATATCAATACTTTACTTTCTGCAGGACAGTGTTGTTGTAAATAGTTCTAGATGACCATCATAATATTGCAGTTTCATCAGAAGTAAGATGACTGAAGAATCAGGAGACTAAGAGTCAGTGTTCAATAAAAAAGAGATGGTTTATTGTGCGAAGAGAGAGTCTGGGCGTTCTGTTGTTTAAAAATAAATTGGGTACAGTGGGCTTTTATACTGTTGTGTACATGCAAGAGGACCATATAAGGAACAGATATTATGAGTAAGCAGAATCAATGACTGAATCATATATTTTTATCACATAATCATGAAAAAATAGCAAATAATCCCACAAATGTGATTCCGTACGGCAATATTTCAGTTTCTAGTCTATGTGCATGTGTCTTCATTTCTAGCAGGTACAACTGTTCCAATCTCATCCTAGTCTCAGTAATATTCAGTGTGTGAGCTGTCTTGCTGCCAACTGAGTTCAGACCGTTATTGCACTTTCCATTACATGATTTAAACCTGGACTGATGGTCAGCCAGTAATAGAAGCAGTTAGTCTTGACACCCTGAGCTGACAGTTTGAATCTTTCTGCATTCTCATAGAGAAAAAAAACACATTCTTATCTCTTGTCTTCTTTTTTTCCCCCCTCATTTCAGCAAGCTGCCCAGCTGGGCGCGAGCAGTTGTTCCCAAGATCTTCTATGTAACGGAGAAGGCATGGAACTATTATCCCTACACAATCACTGGTAACTCATCCACCCTGACTGTTAGATGGACATGAACACTCAGGGCCAGCTAGCTATTATCCAAAAGCAATTTTGTGGAAAAACAAGACATACATCTGGGTATTTCATTGACTTTTATCTTGAGACACTATTATCCCAGCATGAGAAATTTGTTTGGTGTGTTAGTTCTGCCATAGAATCAGACTTCCAATTTTTTGTTATATATAAAACAAAGGTTTTATCCTATTAAATTGTTTATCATTAGAAGTGCCTTGCTTACATGCTTGTGTATTGACCGTAAGATAATGGTGAACAGTAACGCTTTAGACATTCTGACATAAAGTAAACTATTATTCACTGTGTGAGCAAAATCAGTCTGGCACAAAGGTGACATCAATTAAGTAATGTAATTTGTTTTAATGTGCTGGTTTGGGAATTTTTTTTATCTTAATAAAAAATGGGGAAGTGTAAGGATCTTAGAGACTTTTGGAAAAGGCCAAATTAGACCAGTGGTTCTCAAACTGGGGGCCAGATGGATACCTTTTTAAATAGAGGACATAGTTTCTTAGCAGAGGAAGTTAATACAGAAGAGCCTAGCGTGAAAAAAATCCAATCGCAAAAATTTGACGATTCTGGGGGGCCACAAGGGGATGCACCCTATACAATGGGGGGTCTAACGATGAAAAAGTTTGAGAACCACTGGGCTAGACGACCAGCTTACAGGACATAAAGGTTGCATCTGCTGCAAACGTCTTGGTGCCAGATACCACAGCACACCTTCAGATATCTTGTGGAGTCCATGGCTCGATGGGTCAAAGCTGTTATGGTGGTACAAAGGGGACCGACACATTAGGCTGGTAGATGTAATGTAAAAACTTATCTGTGTATTGTCATGTAATTCTCTAGTTAATGTTCAGAAAGGCCTCAATATAAGCAAGTAAACTATTTCAAAAGAATGAACGTTTTTCTAATTTTTATCACACATTACTAGAAATTTTCCTTAGAAGCAGAGTGGACGAAAGAGAAAGTCTCTAGTGTCTAATGAATCAAAACAGTGTAAAATGTATAAAAGTCAGTTGCATTTCCAGGATCATTGTTTACATTCATCAATATAGTGTCCGTCAAGTTTTCGTATAATTATTCCTATATTTATGTACTGTATTTGAATTATATATTTTTAAAAAGGTATTTTATTGGTATTTTCTTATTTTCACAGTTGTGTATTTATGACAACGCGTACATTTACATGAATCCTTTCACAAAATGAAGCCTTGCTAGCAGATGCTTGGCAAGTATTCTTCATTGAAGGTTATCTCAGGGCGCTTTTGCAGACACTGGCTGAAAAATCACTACGATTGTAGTGAAAGAGTTAGAAATTCAGGAGCAGTACTAAGAGGAACACAGAAGTGTTTTTTTTCAAAAAGCCCATTCAACATTAACAGTTAACTATTTTAACCAGACTTTTAGAAATTACATTGCCCAAGATTACGTTACAAATACCATGAGCTGTGCCAAGGACACAAACACATTGTTGTAGGAATGACCTATTGATGAATGAATAATGACCCATGAATTAGTACAGTTTTCAGCATGGTAACTCTTATTTGTTTGCATTGTTTATAAGAATGTTAAGCAATATGAATTGAGCAATAATTATAATAATAATGCCGCTTGCTAATTCACGTAGACCTGAGATCTGAATGATAAACAGTAATTGAGTATGTGCAAACAAAATCTTTTTTTTTTATTTTTTTGTATCAATGTCTTTGTTCATTATTCTGGATTTTGCATGAACAGTGTGTGAAATCCATTCACTTGCTTTTCACACGTCTCTCTCTCTCTCTCTCTCTTTCTTTTCTCACTCCTCTCTGTTCCATCTGCCTGCACAATTCAGAGTACACTGTAAGTACCGTTTTTCCCCTTCTACTTGGTTACTTTCCATGAGCAGTTAATGTGAAACCTTGAGCTGGACAGCTGTTGTAGACATTGTCATTTAATTTTTTTTCACTCTTGTCAAGTCTGAGACAGTAGCTGCTTTCTGCTCCAAGGCCTGGTGTGTTAATGAGTTTGTTGGACGGCAAAACAGGTTCCTGGTGCTCAGTTCCCTGATGCCTATTTCACTCCTGCTAGAGGGGAAGCTTCTCTCCATCTGTAGCTAGTGTCTGTGTGTGTGTGTGTGTGCGTGTGTGTGTGTGTGTGTGTATATGTGTGTGTGTATATGTGTGTGTGTATGTGTGTGTGTGTGTGTGTGTGTGTGTGTGTGTGTGTAATTCTGTAATCTCTGAGGCTCACTATCGTCTTCAATATGTGGAGTACTCTTCCGGCAGAACTTTTTCAGAAGGTTTTTTTGTGTGTTTTGTTGTAGCCTATATTAATTTTCATTCCTTTTCCTGATCATATTTTCATTAAAGAAATAATACCTGAACACAAATAATACTTTAAGTTGATATGTAACCATTTTGTATGAAAAATGACCCTCCGCCTGTCCTGTTGGACCACATTCACATGAGGTCTTGAGAAATCTCTGTGTAAGAGCAGCTAGATTGAGATGTGCATTTCTAATAGAAATGCACATCTATAAGCCAGGCTAAAAGCACCGTGGTCTTATTTGGCTGCGCTGGACCACTGTGTGTGGTAATAGCATTAGCATAAATCAGCATTAGGAATCAGTATGGAAGGAGAAGTGATCCAGTGAGTAATGGAGGACAGAGAGGGCGTGCTGCCGACTGGGGAAGATTGATTTACCGAAAACAGGCAATGAATTTCGAACAGAAATATGTCGGACGTTGTAGAATTTCTTGAGCCAAAAGTTTTTGTTTAGCAAAAGTTTATCTCAATAATATGAGGTAGTGGCAGTAAAACTGAAAGGAAGCACAATGCTAGTGGATTCAAATAGAGAACGTTATGCTAGTTGTAGATGTGAGTTTAGTGGTGTGTCAGTACATTTCCACTTACCGAATTTAGCAGAGGCACTTATCCAGGCTAATGTTTAGTACAAATATGCCACGGTCTGAAAATACCATAAAGTTAAATCCCTTCTCAGAGTTAGACAGTTTTAGGGTGCTATAACAGGTTTACTGGCTCCAGTCAGCTCCAGAATGATAGGCACTCTTGGTAAAGCTGGGTAACAAAAGGTTTTTTCAACAATAAACACAGACAGATCACTTTATTAGGAATACCTATACACTTGTACATTAATGCAGGAATCCATTCAGCCAATCATGTGGCAGCAGCCCAATGCATAAAATCATGTAGATACCGGTACAGTAACAGTAGCCCATCTGTCACGTAATAAATAATAAAGTAATAAAGTAAAAACCACGTAATAAAGGTTAGGACAAATGCAAATGCAGATAAGAGTTTATTGAGAGAGAGAGAGAGAGAGAGAGAGACAGACAGACAAATCCAAAACACGAAACAATAGCGAGGTCAAGAAACAGGTAAAGGGTCAGGCGATTGGCAAACAGGCATAAACTCGGCAAGGCTAGAATCAAGAACGAGAAACAAGAACAAGATCAAGGAACATGAAACAAAACAAGGAACAGGGTACAATCGCTTGGTACGGTGTTAACACTAATACTTCACAAAGTGCAAAAAGACACGAGGGGTTTAAATCAAAAACGTAATCAGGGGTGAAACACAACACAGCTGTGTTTCAATTTCACTGAAGACTTAAAAGCGTGCGATAGCTAAGAGCTCACGCATCGACTTGCACTTCGGGGCTCCGAGCAGGCTGCATGCTACAGCGCTAGCTCGAGGGGAAATTGTGACACCATCCACCTCACAGTTCAACTTTAAGTGTATTCTGAGATGCTTTTCAGCATACTATATTTGTAAAAAGTAGTTATTTGAGTTGCAAAAGCCTTCCTGTCAGCTCGAACCTGTCTAGACCACTCTCCTCTGACCTCATCAACAAGGAATTTCCTCACAAAGAACTGCCGTGGACTGGATGTTTTTTTGTTTCTCACACCGCAATTTGTGTAGGTGCTAGATTCAACTTTGCATGGAATCTCAGGAGATCAGCAGTTTCCAAAATGCTCAAGTTAGCCCACCAACATCCATAACACCACGGGATTTTTTTCCCGTTAAGTCTCTTGATCTGTAGCTGCATTATTCTGTGCATTATGCTGCAGCCACATAGTTAGTTGATTGGATAATTGCATGAATGAGCAGATGTAGATGTGTTCTTAATAAAATGGTCAGTGAGTGTATATTTGTATTTTTTTTTTAATTCAATAGAATAAATTAATTTCAATAAAAGTTTATATTTCACTGGTGGTTAGGTTAGATTTAGGTTTCAGTGTGATCTTAAGCTAATTAGCCATCAAGACAAACATTTTTTATTCATATTGGCCAAGTATTCCTGTCTGCATATTCGTGAAAATTAGCTATGTAACATACTGTAATAGTAGGCTTCTGTGCTTGAGAGGAGAGACTGAGTTGGAGTTTGAGCTTTCTGAGAAGAACATTTCTCCTATGACTGATTAACTTTGGTCCTGAAATCGTGTGTGATCCAGCATATGCTGTGATTGATAACGGATTTGGTCTCATAAACCAAGTATTTGTTATGAAGTTTAATTCATTAATTTTCTTTCTTTTTTGTCTATTTTTGTCCTCTGGAAGCAACAGACTGATGTCAGAAAAATATTTGAATTTGCTATAATTTTGTCAGTTTTTCCATACTATGCCACAATAAAATCTTTGTGACATGCTATGCTACATCTGTTGGAGATTCAGTATGTCTATTCAGTTTTGCCTTTAGTGCAATGCAAAAATACTTTATGCTTTCCATGTACACAGAATTAGGCTTGTAGACTAGAGTCAAGGCTGCATGGGTGCCAACTGATTTTGGTGCTTGTGTGCCTACGCTTCTGTCATCTAGCCAGGAGAGTCTGCGTCAGCACTAAGCTGAGACGGTGTGTAGGCATTTCAAATAAATGTGATATACAGTCTCTCTGCTATCTCTGCATTGGCAGTTGCACCAAAAGATTTATTCCCTCTGCATTCTGCCTTCTTCCAGTCTCATAATTCAGTGGGCCTGATAGTATAAGTGGGTGGATCTGAAGAATTACTGTGCATTAATTACTGCCAGGATTTCGATCCCTTTTTTAGCCTGTTTTACACTGTGTGATTACAGAGTTCTTTTAAAATGATTTCATGTCACGTTGTACGAGACGACCCAAATACATGCTTGGCCCAATTCTATAAGAGTGTGATAAGATGTCTTCTCTATGTCAGATTGTATAATGAAGATTCTGTGGTTAAAGAAAATTCATATACAGTACATACTGCTTACGTCATCAAACAGTGAGATCCAAGGCTGGTATAGAAAATGCAGACACATAAACAGAAACATTCTTCAAAGGAAGCTTGAGGTAATACGGATATTTATTTCTGTATATTGGCATGTTTCGGTTTATGTTTCACCACTACTGTATTTGTAGCTGTCCCATGAGTTTTGCATAATCCTACTGTATACAGCCCCTCCTTTGATGGCTATTAGACAGCATTTTTACATTGTGAGATCTTAATCAAAATCATCAGAACTTTGTTGTCTGATGTCTTTGGCCGCTGGCGAGCGCATCATATTATGTGTTCTAACATGACGACTTTAATTCATGACTAAGGAACTCTTTTACAATTTCTATCAGTGATTTCTATCAGTGACCGCAAAATCAGGCCGAAAAATCGTTTTTGCTGTCACTGACCATTTATTTTTAATCAAGGCTAAATCATGTTTTAATCACACTTAGTGAGAGAGCAAATTATTCCCTAAAAATGTTAAATCAACCGGTAAGAAATGTCTGAAAATGATAAAGAACATATCTGAAGGTTGCTTTCAGACTAGACATTTTTACGGGACTTTGTTTGCTTTTTTTTTTCCAGAAAATGCACTGACCAAGCCACAACGTTTTACTGAATTTGACAGACGCCCTTATCCAGAATGACTTATTTTTCTCATTTATACAACTGAGCAGTTGAAGGTTAAGGGCCTTGCTCAAGGGCCCAGCAGTGGAAGATAGGCAGTGCTATGATTTGAACTTATGACCTTCTTATCAGTAGTCCAACATCTTAACAACTGAGCTACCATTTTTGTGTGAAAAAATAAATACTGCTCTCACAGTGCACACCATTAACCATAACACCCTCTTACAAGTCTTAGCTAGTATCATCTACCTAACCTGCCTGGTTTAGATTTATTAATAAAGATTGTTTATACTCTGGTGATGAGGAGGCTATTTGTCTCCGCTGTATCTTTGGGGGCAGAAATTCATCATATGGCATCTTCACTATTTACATCCACAATGGGATGTCACATCATGTATCAGTGAATGTGTCATAAAAATAGCCAGGTTATTACTATTATTTATATTACAACTGTGGAATATTAGCAGTGAAAATTTTTAGATTAAACCTGCTGTAAATTTTCTTATCTTTGCTCATTACCTAGACACCGATTTTTTTCACAGATTCCGCAATCCATTTTTGTTTTTCTCGCTTGCCAGGACCATAGCTAGGATCAAAATTGTAGCGAGATCCACAATGCAGAAACATGTCATAATTAATATACTATTACAAAGCTGAGTGTTCACTACATCAGCTGCTCATCTCCACTATGTTATCCTTCCTTACTTCTCTAAACTGCTCCAATTGTTTGTTTAGTCGGTTTGGTTAGACCATTTGATAAACCGTTGGAGTACAGGACAGCGTTTGTTACCTGTTAAATTCACCCTCCAAAAATAAGAACTTTGCAAGAATATAACATTTATTGTGTCTGCTTATTAAAACTTGAATTGAAGCTTATTTTCAATCTTTAAAATTGAAAACATATGACTATTTCTTGCAGAATCTGTTTTCTCTAGTTATTGTAAATTATAGAACATAAATGTTGGATATTATACGAAATTGACAGAAATCGATTTTTTATATTAACCAAGTAACCATGTTAGGTACAGTTTTACTAAGAACCTTCTCTAGTGTCTATGCTTTAACTGAAACAAATGAGCAGTGTTTTTTTCCACAAGACCCTGGTGGTTACCATCAAACATAAAACTATGTATACTCACACCAAATCTTCCCAGTTTAGTGTTATAGCCATGTTGCTTGCAATCTGGAAAAAACAACAACAACAACAAAAAACTTGACATCACTCAGTGCTTTTCTGAAAATATGCAAGCATTTAAAATGTGTACCGGTTGTTGAGAAATAAATGGCAAGTGTGAAAGCAACCTTAGCAATGTCAGTTAATGTCAATTTGTGACTGTTTGTGACCATCAGCATGGTTGCTTGGTACTGCTGTAGGCTACACGGTGCAAGATATTGCCTTGCTTCACAAGTTTGAATCCAACAGAAAAACTCTTTTCGATCTCAAATAGAAAAGATCACAGAAACATCTAGATAATGGAAGCGGTACTAATTGAACCTTGGCAATAATATGCAACATGACTATATTCTTTGGATTATACTTTGTCTTTGAAATTACAGATTTCTACTTGTTAGGATTTTCAGACAGAAGTGACTAGTGCCACTTTTTTTTTATGAGTGTGCAACTCTATCTGTTCACTCTGAAGTGAATTTCACCGCTGTAAAATGCTATTGTTGATCACTTCCCCTGCCATGCCCTTATCGCTCCGCCCATTCTCGCCAACCCTATTAGTATTTCTTATTTCGATAATTGCTGAAACTGGAGGTAATCTATTCAGAGTACTGTTGGCTCTCCAGGGGACTCCAGCAGCGTTGGGCCGTGTAGGGAAGAGAGGGAGGAGTGAGCAATTAGAGAAGCAAGGGGCTGAGAACAGGGTTGTAAATCCAACAACCTGGAAAATAGCTCCTTGTTACAGCCGGCTGTGACACACCAGGCCGGTAAAAATGTGGCGGTTACAAATTGTGCTTCTCTGCGAAGATAGCAGAGCAGTTTGTTTAAAAGCAATCAAAGTGAACTTAACAGATTTAAGAATTTGACAATATCTGCACAGATTGAGTTGTACTTTTAGGTTTTGGAGTATTTTCTGTGGGATTTACTACAGCTTGAAAGATGTTGTTTTTCCTAGGTTTCTCAGCAGGAAGAGAAGCCTTCTATCTATGGCATATGGCATTTACATGCTCAGTGAATTTATCCATCCAAAGACATTCAAAACCTTGTAGCTGTGAATATCGCCATAGAGTAATATTTCCATTAAACATTTTCTGATTTTCTGTTAATGATTGACACCTCCACATCTCCTGCATGGGGAGAATTACACGACTAAGCCCCCTGCAGTAATGTTAATGTTAGAAAATAATTGAAGAGTGATTTTGGGTCATGCCTCCATGCAGAACATTTCATTATGCTTTACATTTTTAGGTTCATGCACGTGATATTCCCTCTTCAATTCAAACCACAAGTTTTCAACATGGTTAAAATCTGGAAACCGAGATGGCCATTGTAAAAACACAGATTTGTTTTGTCCCACAACCATTTCTGTATTAATTGGGATGTGTGCTTGGTGTCAATATGTTGTTAAACGATCCACAAAAACAACTGGTCTTTCCTCTGGATAAGTCTCTCTCTTTTTAAGCCTGTTTTATAAAAAATGTAATAAAATATTTCTATGGTCCATTGTCACCCAGTAGAGAATTTTGAATGTTGGCTCTTCTCAAGCCTCTACCTTGTTTGCTGATTATGTGGCTGACTGTGGAGCATCAGTGGGCCAATGTCTGTTGTAAAAAGCCTTATATAAATCAAAAGTAATAGAAGAAAATGAATTTAAGACCAGCTAGTACTTGCTCGTTGGTGGTCTTTAGTCATTGGAGGTCCAATGACATTATTCTTAGTGTCAATAAACACAGCAGTATGTCATTATGTACACTGTAATTACTTTGTTTCGAATTATATAATTTACTATTTGGCTGATTAATTGCAACATGATTCTAAAACGGCCATAATAGTGCATGTCACTATTTAAACTCTTATAAAGAGACAAACACCACCACAAAGTGACTTTGCAGTAAATGTATGTAATGTGTGGTGAGAAGAAGGATCCATGTGCGTAAACTTAGCATTAGCTTTATTTGAGTAAATTGATCATCTGTGTGAAAAACAGACAAAAGGTCAATTCCAGGAATTACAATAAAACTTACTTAAACATACTTAAAGTAACGAATTGCATGATAAGACTTTGCAAATATGCGTTAATAGAACAGGGAATATATAGGTAAACTAAACAAGGACTAACACAGAACAGATGAACACAGTCGCTTTGGCAGCTTTTAATGAATCCTTTTTTCCCCTTGTAGTGTTCTTTCTTGCCAAAGTTTTCCATTCACATAGAGACGAAATATGAGGACAACAACGGCAGCAATGACAATGTGAGTAAGTACCTGTGGCGTGTGTGTGAGTGTGAGCGTGAGTGTGAGAGTGTGAGTACATTTGAAGACTGGGGAAAAAACTGTGGATTTTTATTATAAGCTCCAACTGAGTCTGTGCACATGTAGCCTCAGACTCCTGTTCAAGGTTTAACATTTTGTGCATGCTGAGATGCTTTTCTGCTCACCATGGTTGTAAAGAGTGATTATATGAGTTACTATATTCTTCTTGGCAACTCTGGCAATTTCCTCTGACCTTTCTCATCAACAAGGCGTTTCCACCCACAGAACCTTGGCTCACTCAACAATTTTTGTTTTTCTCACAATTCTTTGTAAAGTCTAGAGACTGTTAAAATCCCAAGAGATCTTCAGTTTCTGAAATACTCAAACCAGCTCATTTGGTTCCAACATCAACACCATGATCAAAGTCACAGAGATCACATCTTTTTTTCCCTGTTCGGATATTCAATGTGAACATTAACTGAACCTCTTGACCTGTATCTGCATGAGTTTTGCTTAACTGACTGTTAGACAACTGCATATATGCATTTTTAAAATATGATTGATGGATGATTAAATGTGCTTTAGCAGCACTTGCTCAGGGTCTTGCTAGTTATCTTGATACTTCACTGACTGTATAGTCTCTCCCCAAGTGATTGGCTTTATCTTTTCTGAGCTAATGAATCCGCATAGCCTAAAGAAACAATCACCACCCCCACCACCTTGTACTTTTAATACTTTAATGAAAAGCATGGCAGATTAAAGGCTTTTACAGTGCCCATATATACAGTATCTCACAAAAGTTATTACACCCCTCACATTTGTGTAAATATTTGATTATAACTTTTCATGTACAACACTGAAGAAATGACACTTTACTACAATGTAAAGTAGTGAGTGTACAGCTTGTGTAACAGTGTAAATTTGCCGTCCCCTCAAAATAACTCAACACACAGCCATTAATGTCTAAACCACTGGCAACAAAAATATGTACACCCCTAAGTGAAAATGTCCAAATTGGGCCCAAAGTGTCAATATTATAGTGTCAAAGTGGCCACCATTATTTTCCAGCATTGCCTTAACCCTCTTGGGCATGGAGTTCACCAGAGCGTCACAGGTTGCCACTGGAGTACTCTTGCACTCCTCAATGACGACATCACAGAGCTGGTGTATGTTAGAGACCTTGTGCTTCTCCACTTTCCGTTTGAGGATGCCCCACAGATGCTCAATAGGGTTTAGGTCTGGAGACATGCTTGACCAGTCCATCACCTTCACACTCAGCTTCTTTTTCAAGGCACTGGTTATCCTGGAGTTGTGTTTGGGTTCATTATCATGCTGGAATACTGCACTGCAGACCAGACTCCGAAGAGAGGGGACCATGTTCTGCTTCGGTATGTCACAGTACATGTTGACATTCATGGTTCCCTCAATGAACTGTAGCTCCCCGATGCTGGCAGCACTCCTGCAGCCCAAGACCATGACACTCCCACCACCATGCTTACCTGTAGGCAAGACACACTTGTCTTTGTACTCCTCACCTGGTTGCTGCCACACACACTTGACACCATTTGAACCAAATAAGTTTATCTAGGACTCATCAGACCACAGGAAATGGTTCCAGTAATCCATGTCCTTAGTCTGCTTGTCTTCAGCAAACTGTTTGCGGACTTTCTTGTGCATCATCTTTAGAAGAGGCTTCCTTATGGGACGCCAGCCATGCAGACCAATTTGATGCAGTATGCAGCGTTTGGTCTGAGCACTGGCAGGCTGACCCCCACCCCTTCAACCTCTGCAGAAATGCTGGCAGCACTCATACATCTAGTTCCCAAAGACAACCTCTGGATATGAGGATGAGCACGTGCAATCAACGTCTTTGGTCGACCATGGCGAGGCCTGTTCTGAGTGGAACCTGTCCTGTTAAACCTCTGTATGGTCTTGGCCACCGTGCTGCAGCTCAGTGTCAGGGTCTTGGCAATCTTCTTATAGCCTAGGTCATCTTTATGTAGAGCAACAATTCCTCAGAGAATTCTTTGCCATGAGGTGCCATGTTGAACTTCCAGTCACCAGTATGAGGGAGTGTGAGAGCAATGACACCAAATTTAACACACCTGCTCCCCATTCACACCTGAGAACTTGTAACACTAACAAGTCTAACTAAGGGCGGTTGTGGCTCAGTCGGTAGAGCGGGTTGGCCACTAATCGTAGGGTTGGTCGTTCGAATCCCGGCCTGGGTGATCCCATCCCGAAGTGTCCTTGGGCAAGACACTGAACCCTAAGTTGCCCCCGATGGCAAGCTAGC
>JAFFST010053969.1:32754-47681 GCA_022414735.1 Noturus placidus
GCATTTTGTGTTTACTTGTGTTGTCCTTGACTATTGTTTAAATTGGTTTGATGTTCCGAAACACTTAAGCGTGACAAACATGCAAAGGAACAGGAAATGAGGAAGGGGGCAAACACTTTTTCACACCACTGTACCTAATAGCAGAGGCTTTGATCGAAAGGTCTGCATTGATGTGCTGAAAAAAAAACCCCAATACAGTAGCAACCCTCACAGAATGGGGTGTTTTAATGGTTGTAATGGGAATTAATTTTAATGAAAACTGAAATTGTCCCTGTGGGTCTCGACTGGTAATTTGTTGCCTTCTATTGGTTGCATGTTATGTCTAATGAATACCATTAAGGACCAATTATGGTAATGATTTTAAGGGTTACCTGATGGTTTGTAATGGTATTTGTAGTGGAAATTATTAGAATTTATGTGATGGATTATATGTTTGTTTGGGTTTTTTTTTCTCCAGCAGGGTGATAACATAGTTAACATAGTTAGCTAGCTAACATTAGCTATGCTAGGCTTTCTTGTTTTCTCAGATGATGTTAGCAACATGACCAGCTGGATTAAAAGAAAATGTTTAAAAAGATTAAACGTCTTTTAGCTGTGCTTAGCTGTGAGTACAAAAATGCAACTCTGGGTGATCCAACAACTGGGCAATTCTGTAAATCCAATCAGTGGGTCAATGCATTGCTGAGTTTCCTGACCTGAATTTAGAAACAAATGTGTTTGAAAAGAGACAAAATATCTAAGTGTTTGGTTTATAATGCAGAAGGAACATGAAACCATTCAGGCCCTTTATAGAAAAATTGAGGATTTGTGAGAAGATTTAGTTAGAAAATGTATTAAGTAGCTACAAAGTTCACTAATCATGTTAATAGTTTAGTGTCACATAATAGGCCAACAAAACCCCTAAGGCACATAAGGTGTTTGCTAAAAAGCATGATTATAATTCATTTGCTAGTAGTGAAAGGTGGTAAGGTGAAGCCAAGGCACAGTTTTTCAGCTGAAATTTAACATGTGTGGCAGAAATGACAAACTGTTTACACTGGAAAATGCCATACCTACAGTAAAGTAGAGTGATTACAGCATCATGCTTTGGGGACTGAGCAACAAAAGCACTTAAGCTTGGAGAAAGGTTTCAGTGCAGTGATTCCCAACACAAAGCTGTAATACCACTGGAGTGCCTGTAAATCAAAAAGGGTGAACTGCCTACAATGACCTAGATCAAGCCATGATAACAGTCAAGATAAAATCCTCTTACAAACCTGCACATCTGGAGCAGTTCTGCCTGGCATAATGTGCAAAAATAAATCCTGTACACTGTGCAAAATATATTTAGAATTTAAAAAAATGTCTGAAATATAAATGTTTTAATTGATAAAGCATTTTAAATAATTCGTTTTAATATGCTTGTATAAAATGATCCAGAAGAGTAGTGATGCAGAGAACAGGAACGGGAGTAGATAATTTCCCGGTGTTTAAATTCTCTTCCTCAGGACCTGCGCTACTTTAAGTCAGAGAAGACGGCACGGGGTTTGCTGCCGGAGGGCTGGAGAGACACTCAGGACCCCATCATGTGCTCCTATAAGCTGGTGACTGTGAAGTTCGAGGTGTGGGGCCTGCAGACACGTGTGGAGCAGTTTGTTCACAAGGTCTTTCCCTCTTCTTCTCACATTACTTCTTCTCACATTACTCTTACCTCCCCTTGCCTCCAAGCAATGCCCCCTCCCTCAGCACTACATGTCCTTGCCTGGGGATCCTTTTTCTCCCTGCTCCCAACTGCATTTATTACTCATACAGAAACATGAACAGTGATGCACAGTACATTAATCATGACTTCTGTCCATGACTAGGTAGTTAATAAAGTATTCCTAACCAGTCCTTCTCTCTGTCTCTCTCTTTCAAGGTGATAAGGGATGTGTTGTCACTAGGTCACAGACAGGCCTTTGCCTGGGTGGATGAGTGGATTGGTACGTAGAAGGACAATTATTTGTTCTGTTCTATGTGTGTTTTTCCTGTTGGATATCACCGCTCAGATTGTTTACTCTATGCAGTATTTTATTTCATTGGGGTACAAAGATATTAGCATGGTGGCAATAACAGGGTGAAGCTGTACCATATGTGTGTGTGTGTGGATGTATCACCCATACAAAAAAAATAGAATGGGATTTTGAGTGTGAGCATGAGCAAAGTCTTTCTAGTAAAGTCTGTAAAATTTCTCTGCCACCTTGATGAAAATCCTGGACAATTCTATTCAGTCATACAAGACCTGACTCCTGTCTATAAGAATTAGGAGATCAACAAGATGGCCTTTCAACCACAAATTTGAAATAGAAGCTTGTATTCTTATTATGATGCATGTTTTTGTTTCACTTCCTGGTCCTGTCTCTGTCCCCATTCTGCCATTGGCTTGTTTCCTGATTGTGTTAATCTGTTCTCCATTTAGATTATGATTCATTTTCCTATTTATATCCTCATGTGTGTTTCTCTTGTGGCACAGTATTATCATGCATTTTGTTTGATAAATAGAAGCCTTGTTTTCATGGTTCCATGTTTCCTGGTTTTTGACTCTGATGTGTTTTTTTTTTTTGGTTTATGATCATGGATTATCTCTTTCTGACATTGCTTGCATGTGTATTAACACCTGCTATGGATTGTGATTGCATCCCTCCTTCTGCTCACATGTCCAAGGCTAAAAATAAATCTGTTATTTATCACTGGTTCAGCACCTCTGCATGAGTGTTTCTCCATAACTAATGGAGCAAAGTGCTTTATAATACCAGTAAAGCTGAGCACCTGCTTATTGTCAAATTTTCACCTAGAGGGGACTAGAGAAGTAGCCTAATCAACATTTAACTTTGGATCTGATGTCACAGTGTGAGCACCTTTGTCATGTAATCTTTGCCTTCACTATCAGAGCTTTAAACTGTTCTGTCCATCGGCTTACTTTCATCATTACACCAGAGTGGATACTTTACATAGAATTATTAAATACAGTTTATTGTTTATGGAAAAAAAGTCATATAATCTCTGGCTGAAATGTATTAACGTGTACTGCATTTTTACGTTTTTTTTCTTCATATGCTTTGAAAGCTTATTCAGTCTGAGGTTGGTCATCACCGCTATCTAATTATGTTCCACTCTCGGCAAAGGCCTATTTTCACACCTCTTACAAAATATTACGTACTCTGTTCAACCCAGAAGCATCCCTCGTAAAAATCAGACTGATTGTTGTTAAACCCCGTAGGACAAAGTAAGCAGGTAGCAATAAAATGGCCAGAAACCTTGTGTTACTGCGTTTGAGTGATTTGGAACATGAAAAACTATGCACTAAGGCAGAGCATTCATTACTAATGAATGAATCAGAACATGTTCAATGTTCATGTTTTACTCACAAATGAGTTGTCATGTTTTCCCCTCCTTGCCTCTGCCCCTGCCTTAATAACCACATCATTTATTTTTCATTATTCTAATAAACGTGTCAGAAGTTCTCTGTGAAAAAAATTATTCTCAACGATGTGTGTATGACTCAGAGAACTTTTTGTTTCTCCACTGAAAGACATGACAATGGAGGAGGTGAGAGAGTACGAGCGTGCCACACAGGAAGCCACCAATAAGAAGCTAGGCACATTTCCCCCAGCCATCTCCATCAGCGAGACGCCCCTGCCATCCTGCGCCCACAGTGGGCCATCCAGTGCCCCCTCTACCCCGCTCTCCACAGAAGCCCCGGACTTCCTCTCTGTGCCCAAAGACAGACCGCGGAAGAAATCAGCGCCTGAGACACTCACGCTCCCCGACCCAGCGAGGAGAGACTCCAGTTATTGGCTGCCGAACCTCTTCTCCTGGGGCTCCAGCTCCCGGCAGCCTGAATGACCCACACAAAGAAGAGCCCAAGTTCATTAATGCAGCTGTCAGAAATGTGTCTGCTAGGCACACATACACAGCAAGCCAGTCGCTGTTTAAAATAGGAGAGAGACACAAACACACATGCAAAGTGGATTTCTCACATTACCAAGCTTAAACTCTACACAGAGTTCAGTCGAGATCTTATCTACAGTCGAAAAAAGCGCATTCCAACTTTCCAAAAGCAACGTAGTCCACAGTTTACAATAACTCAGGAGTTGTTCGATTGTGTTATGTTTAAAGAAAAAATCTTTCTACTAGTTAAGTAGTTTTGTTATTTCAGATGGATTGACTGAGTGTGAGGTGGAATAGACAAAATAAAAACAAGCTTCTTCTTTTAATGGAACAGAACCTGATTCACCTTCTTAATACAACATTTCAGTGTTCTTTTGAGTAGATGTGGGTGTTTTGGTTTTCAGTTTGGTTGATTGACTGGATTGGCACCACAGTCCAGTGAAAAGGTCACGGTGTTGCTGAGTATTATAATAAATGTTCATAAGAATTGCATTGAAAAAAAAAAAATGCTCCAACTGAAAACCACTGAACCTACTGTTCTGTCTCAGTCTATTGCTGGATATGTGGACTGCCAAGTTTTTGTATATACTGTATCTTATTACCATCCTAAATTATCACGTATTCTCCATTAACATGTTGCCATTTATGATAAAGGGTAATTGGGTATATTGTATTTTACATGCCATTTCCATCAGTATGTAGTGCATTATAGTATATTAACAGAAAATTATGTTCACAATGAATGCTTTCCAGGATGTCTTGAATGCTATATAGTCTTCTTGTGCAAAGGAATGCTTGCTGTTGGACAATGTGTACTTTGTGAATGTAAAGGCTTGTTGCTCTAAATAGATCACACGAATCAGTTTAATTTTTTTTCTAAGAGGCACCAGCAACACGCACATGGCCAATTCTTTGATGTAAACAGCTAGTATGATAATAAAGCTTTAATTCTTGACTGGAAGTGTCGTTACTTCACCGTACAGTTGCCTCACCATCAACATCAGAGTCTGTCTAATTCTGGTCTATTATTATAAGATGATATGCGTCCATTAGTGTGTAGTGCTTTGGAAACATGATTTTAGCTAGAACTTCTCATGAAGATCACTTGTATCTCATTCTGTCAATGATGTTTCACTCCCTCATGAACATTCAAATGCATAAGTCTGAAGCAAAGGTAACTTAGCAACAAGACATTTACAGATGTTTTGATATAAGACAGTAGACAATAATGTCTATTAAGATATTAACAGCAAAAAATAAAAACTTGTTTGCTGCCTGAATGTAGTGCACATTTTCTCTAAGCAGCGCACTCTCATGTAACCCACCTTGACATATCTTTTATACCTCTCTATGCTTTCTCGGTTATCTTTTCCCATTCATCTTTCCACTCATTTAAGGAACATCACATGAGCAAGCTTGCTGTTGGACTGAAGATCAGCATGGCTGTCATTTGAATGATATTCAGCCAAACAAAATAAATGTGATATTGCTTTTATACAACGGTTCTATAAACAAGAAATGAATATAGAGCAACTGCATTTCAGACACGATATGACCCAATGTTTTGTTTATTGTTGCTCCAGCAATGAAAATAGTTCCCAAAGACGCCCCCTTGGATAAAGCATTGCGTGTTGCCATGTCAACACACAGGCTGACTGATAGCCTGTAGTAAGTGTAAAAACTGTTTCAATGTAATGGAATATTGCTAGAGCTGGAATTTTATGTAGGACCACAGACAAGCGGAGTGATACAACCAGATGTCCCAGTGCTGTTATAATAAACATCAGCACTCTCTGAAATCTGCTTGTCCAATCAAATTAGTGGACTGGAACTTACTCTTCTAGTATGTGAGGTAAATCCAGTCAATACATAAATGAGAATCAAAACAATAAAATCCACAAATTGAGTCGTTGTGATTGATTGATTGATTAGTTCTAAATTTTATCAGATGTGTTGACAGCTGCTATGGAAAAGAAAAGACAAAGTAAACGCATTTTAATTTTTACACACATTCTGCATTTTATGCAGAAAATGAAAAAGCAGATTTAGCTTTTCGATTTTAGTTATGGCAAAGTTGAAAAAGAAAATACAATTTAAAAGAACAACAAAATATTTTAATGTTTGTTTTATATTAGGCACAGACGATGCATGCTTGTATGGAAAATAAATTAGCCAATGGAGAGATTTTATTGTATTTTTCATTTGATGTAGGAAATTATATATGAGAAAAGAAATGGCAAAAGAGGATTGTTTTGATTTATATATCTTCTATACTGCTAGTTAGGGATTGGTGTGTCTAAAGTGTCTGTATTGTGTGAGTGTGTATGTGCTTGTGCCCTGCGATGGACTGGCACCCTGTCCAGGGTGTACCCCGCCTTGTGCTCAATGCTCCCTGGGATAGGCTCCAGGTTCCCCCGTGATCCTGAACAGGAGTAAGTGGTTGAAGATGGATGGATGGACTGCTAGTTAGGCTGACTTAAGTTTTGGACACTATGATGGTCATGGCAAAAGTTATTCTAAAAATACATTATATTTCTGATGATTTTTACAATATGACGATAACTGTATGTAAAGTTGCATATTTAGTACTTATTCAGACGTTTTCCTTCACAAAGATGGAAATTTGTTTAAGTCAAAATTGAAACGATTTTTTTTCTAGAGTAGAAGAGCTTTTTCGTCTGTACATATGGACTAAGTGTATGTGTTAGATATTTTGTACAACCCCTATTCCAAAAAAGTTGGGACGCTGTGTAAATTGTAAAATAAAATCATTGATACTGAAAGGCCCTGACTCTCTAAGATACTCTGTTTATACCCAATCATGTTACTGACCTGTTCCAAATTAACCTAATTAGTTGCAAAATGTTCCTCCAGCTGTTTCTTTTTAGTAACACTTGCTTTTCCAGCCGTTTATTACCCTGTCCTATTTGTTTGTGACGTGTTGTGTCCATCAAATTCAAAATTACCTTATTTTTTCCTCAAAACTTTACATTTTCTCTGTTTAAACATTTGACATCTTTTCTGTTATGTTGTGAATAACATATAGGGTTATGAGCTTTACAAATCACTGCATACTGTTTTTACACTGTTCTTCACAACTTTTAAAACAATAATAATAAATAAATAAATAAAACATCGGCGATGTATGAATACAGAGAACTGATGCCTTACTCGTTCAAAACTACATATTTTTGACTTTGTATCAGTACAATGTTCGTCATTAAGAGACTGTGGGACATCCATCCATCCATCCATCCATCTTCAACCGCTTACTCCTTTATCAGGGTCACGGTGGAACCTGGAGCCTATCCCAGGAGGCATCGGGCACAAGGCGGGGTACACCCTGGACAGGGTGCCAGTCCATCGCAGGGCACAAACACATACACACTCACATTCATACACTACGGACACTTTAGACACGCCAATCAGCCTACCATGCATGTCTTTGGACTGGGGGAGGAAACCGGAGTACCCGGAGGAAACCCCCGACACACGGGGAGAACATGCAAACTCCGCACACACATGGCCCCGACGGGACTCGAACCCTGGACCCTGGAGGTGTTAGGCGGACGTGCTAACCATCCATCCATCTATCCATCTTCAACCGCTTACTCCTTTATCAGGGTCACGGGGAACCTGGAGCCTATCCCAGGAGGCATCGGGCACAAGGCGGGGTACACCCTGGACAGGGTGCCAGTCCATCGCAGGGCACAAACACATACACACTCACATTCATACACTACGGACACTTTAGACACGCCAATCAACCTACCATGCATGTCTTTGGACTGGGGGAGGAAACCGGAGTACCCGGAGGAAACCCCCGACACACGGGGAGAACATGCAAACTCCGCACACACATGGCCCTGGCCGGACTCGAACCCTGGACCCTGGAGGTGTGAGGCGGACGTGCTAACCAGATATTTCCAAAACGAATAACGAGTTTACTTTTGCGACTTTTATTTTGAAAGCGGATTGGAGAAACCTGCATGTCAGGACGCTCCAAAATCAAACTAGGCAGCTAGTTATTTATGCGTTGCGCTGTCCATGGCTTGTTTTTCAGACAGCTTGTACATTTCAGTAACATTGTAATTCACGTTTATATCACGTTAATTTTGTGATATACAATGTACGCAGGTGTACTGCGGTGGGACTTTCCCTTTCACTCTTACGTTAGCTAGTTATGTTTGGGGTTCTCGCTGCAAACTTGCTAGCTACACAGCATTACATACAATAGCTGGTTGTTTGATCGATGGCGGGCTTGCTTTATCACTGGGTTTGGCCATTTTTAAGGAACCAGACAGGCTAGATATTTGTCATTCAGTCGCGAGTTATTAATAATAAAACATTGAATGATAAATGTTGTATCTAGCCAGCAGTCATATGAGACATGGAGCGTCACCCTGGGAGCAGCAGCGGCGCTCAGCGTCAGTCTAAAAGAGACAGAGACTTGAACGAGGATCCGTTCACTCAGAAGCGGCTTCGAGCCGGTGATGAGACGCCAGTCCCCCGTTCCCTGAGTGCTCGAGCACAGCTGTATGAACGTGTCTTTCCTCAGTACAGACAGCCTGTGGAAGTCGGGGTCTTTTCCCTGGACTCAGAGAGAGCCTTCTTTAACGACTCCAGACAGCTGCGTTATTACGTGGATCCGGGCAACAAACCCAACTTCAACCTGCGGGACGGTTACAGAGACCGCTTCATTAAAAGAGATGACCGTGTCAAGGAGAGACTTGACCATCTATTGCGGTGGATTGTGGCGAACAGAGCCAAACTACGCTCCACACACGCCTCTTCATCCCCCTGGTGAGAAATATATAGGCTTATTTTAATGTTCGACCTTGCTAAATCCTGTAACACCTCGGTCCCTGGATGTCGATCTTGTTGCCAAAGTGAAATCCAACACATCTGATCTAAAGTCAGACTTGCCAAGTTTTGTATTGACTAGTAAAATGCCTCATAGCAAAAAACAAATCTGCTTTAATCCAGTTTCTGTAAATATACCAAATAAGACGGACCTGCCTGCTTCCTGTAAACCAGTGCTGCAAGGCCTGCATTTGCATACTGGAACGTGATTGGCTGCTATATTTTATGACACAACAACATTGGTTCTGTACGAAATCACGTACATACTCCGTTCGATGCAGTACCTACTGCACGGCCATTGAAACAGTATGCATTACACAGTATGTGTGTGTAGTATGGATACGATCCCGGACATGCTACACCTGCAATGTTGGCATTGTCGTGTGACCTTCGATGTTATCATAAACAAAAATCTAAAAGGGACCAGATTAAAGCAAGCGCACTAATGGCAAAATGCACATCAGGAAAGTTAAGTGAATTAGTAGATTTATGTGGGCTGGGTTACCATGTTGAGGTAAATTCGTTGCCGTAAGCTTGGCCGGATAAGGCATGATGAAGGAAGAAACGGTTTCAAATGCTGTGCCAACTGTTTCAACCGTCAACAAGTTAATGATTTATTCAGGTGTTGTTAAACAAGTCCTGTTTAACCAAGGTTTAATACTTAAAAAGAGCCGACACGCTGTCTTCCGCGATTTGCATTATGGGATTTTTTGATGCGCGTAATGTCCATCGGTTGCAAACTGCAAAAACACGCTGGAAGAAGTACGCCATCCAGGTATTTCTCACCTACTGAGAATAACGGACATACATGTATTATCCCTCTGGAGTACTGCTTTTCGCCTACTGTGTAGTAGGGTAGTACGCCATTTCGGAAGCAGCCACTGACTACGTTTACATGCACATCAAATTCCGTTTAAGGTTTATATTTGGGTTGCAGCCATACTCCATATACAATGTTTAACATGATTGCTGTAAGCATGCCTGAGCTGTCATTCCTAAATACCTAGCCTGCACCAAACATCTGTTAACACCCACAAATCCTTGTGGTCTGACCGTGTACATGTATGGATTTTCTGAATAAAATCCTCATAGTGATCAGTACGTACTGCATCAACAGCCGAGCAGTAGGGACTGAACCGAATGCAGTAGGCCTTGTCACAATACATGATTTCAAACGGAGACTGTATGGTCATTATAAAAATTACAAATATATATACTCCTGGTTTAAAAAAAAATATATAAAAATGGGTCATGGCCAAAATGTCAAAATATTAAGCATTTAATGGTCTTAAGAACAAGTCACTGGTCAGAAAATGAAGCAAATGTACCCGAGACCTCGTGTGCCACCTTTTGCTCGTTTACGTTTGCTACAGTGAACTGTTTGGGGGGGGCTAGAAACAGAGAAATTCACTTCTATAGTCTTCTTATACAAAACGGTAAAATCATGATTAGTGATTCAAATGTTTGATGTAAAATTCAATCTAACACATGTTTAGGTGTACAAAATTAAAATAAAAAGCTGTCTGCAAGTTTACCCACAAGGCTTAAACATTTAAAGAACTCGAAGGGAAACGCTATCCCATACTAAATTATTTTATCTATTTGTTTAATTCTTGCCAATTTGCTGACCAGTGATTTTGTTCTTAAAATCATTAAACGCTTAATATTTTTTGTTTTTTTGGGCTTTGGCCATTTATTTATTTATTTTTGAAAACCAAATAATGCATTTTTCTTCTATCAAACAAAAGATGTTTCATAATATTGGACTTTAAGGTGCAGAATAACTGTGTCACATTAATTTCCAGTACACTAGGTGTAGACTTTGTCACCTGGCGAGGCCATTTAACGAAGCTGTTGACCACTCCGTATGAGACGCAGGAGGGATGGTTGCTGGCTGTGTCCAAGTTTGGAGGCACTCTTTATGTGAGCGAAGTGGAGACAGAGGCTGCCCGAGTCAACCGAGAGAACCGTACAGAGAGGCATGAGGAGATGATGTACTGGGGCTACAAGTTTGAGCAGTACATCTGTGCAGGTATTATAAGATTTCACCTTTTTCAGTATGCATACTTGCATCTAAATAAGTGAGGATATTTAAGAGTTGTCATGATCTATAACATGTTGGTAATTATCCTGCACTTTGATAAAGATGACTAATCCAAATTTGCATACTGTAGCTTAGTGTGGTAATATGCAAATCTTGTGAAAAGTAGTGCTGTATCTGCACACAGTAGCTAATTGTATACTAACATGTACTGTATTAACAAGCTGTTTTGATGTGGCCTAAATCTCATGTAAAAGAACAAGTCAATTTTCTGCGTAAGTACAGGGACACAAATCACATCAGCACAGGTGGTCTAAGAGAGAGTTTTGATGTTTAGTTGATTATTTTTTACTTATTGCTCAACTATAATTATTGTTAAATATGCTGTTTCCTTCTTTTCTAGATGATGCGAATGGCGTCCCAGACCGAGGAGGGGTTGTCAACACAAACGAGGCTTTCTGCACAGTAGTCCAGACTCGCCTAGCAGAACACAAGCTCCTCTTCTCTGGCGAGGTGGACTGCCGAGATAAGGACCCCAGAGCTCCTCCAGCTCCGGCCTGCTACGTTGAGCTAAAGACCTCCGCTGAAATCTGCACCCCGAAACAGCGCAGTAACTTTCACAGGTGCGCATCAAAACTGGATTTAAGCTTTAGTGTTTTTACAAACTCGTGCTTTGTGCTTTTCACCATGTGCTTTTTTACTATTAAAATAATTTTAAAAAGAATACTTTTCATAACATTTCAGTTACTTTGATTAGCATTGTGATGATGATGATGATGATGATGATCAGAAATTTCTCTTTAATTAAGGCGAAGTCATAAAGCTTGTTGTTTTTCATATGTTCCTCTCCTAGATATAAGCTTCTGAAATGGTGGGCACAGTCATTTCTTCCTGGAGTTCCGCGTGTAGTTGCTGGATTTCGAGACCATGATGGTGTAGTGGTGTCTGTAGAGACGTTCCACATCTCAAAAATATCCCAACTGATTAAGGTTAGTTTGGATTAGAATGATCCGAGCAGGAATATGAGTATCATGGATATGCACAACGTAAAAGATTTTCTCGCGCTGTTTCTCATACAGAACGAGAACAACTGCTGGAAGCCGACAGTCTGTATGAACTTCTGCAGCGATTTCCTGTCCTTTGTGAAATCTGTTGTAAAAGAGGATAATCCAAGGTATGGAGTGACGTGTAAACACTGATTATTTCGGTTTTAGAATAAGTAGCTGACTGGTGGGTGGGGAAATGGGAAATGACCATATTAGGGAGAAAATGGAAAAAAAATTGTCAGTACATTGTTTCACCTCAGGTTAAACTATGCGTAACTTTATGGCATCAACCAACCCTACACAATTTGCTTCAGTAACAGTCTTTGCCTTATGAATGTAGATGTTCATTCTTGGAATTTGCTCAAATGTGCTATCTGCTCTATAATATTTCTCTTAGGCTCGTATACCTGTTTGCATGGGAACCGCATAGAGACGTGACCTACACAGTTCACAGAGACTCCCAGTATACGTTCCTTCCTGATTGGTATATCAAGGAAATGGCAATTCATCATCACCACCATGTGTCTAACCCTAACATTTAACATGGTAGTCAATCATCTCAGATTATTTTCTTGTCTGACAGTTTCTTCTTTAGTGTAGTACATGTAGCTAACAAATAAGTGAAGCTTATAAGCACCAGTTTAGCACTGAAGCTCCAGTGCAGAACTAAAGAAGCAAAAATATAATGTATGGCCAAAAGTATGTGGACATATGACCATCACACCTGCACGATGTTCCCGTTCCAAAATTTATGGGCATAAACTTCAAGTTAGTCCAACCCTCCCCCCTGTGCTGTTATAATATCTTCCACTCTTCTGGTAAGGCTTTCCACTAGATTTTGGAGCGTGGCTGTAGGATTTGTGCTCATTCCAGCACAAAAGCATTAGTGAGATCAGGCACTGATGTTAAATGAGAAGGCCTGGGGTGCAGTCGGCGTGCCAATTCAATTCAGGTGTTCAGTGTGGGGAATCTTTTTATGATTAAACCGGTCCTTTAGTTTCAGTGAAGGGAAATCTTAATGCTACAGCGTACACAGACATTCTAGACATGTGCTTCTAACTTTGTGGCAACAGTTTGGGGAAGACCCACACACACACGTGTGATGGTCAGGTGTCCACATACTTTTGACCATATAGTGTAAAACTCACATGTAAACCTCCCGCTTAAACATAATACAATATGATGGATTCATAAGGTAACAATTTGATCATGCACATTTCATTTACGAATGATGTAGAGAATCAGTTTAAATCAATTACACGAGTTTAAAAAATGTTACCTTTATAAAGTCGTCAAAACATCAATCATTACACTCCATTCCTTTAACTTTTCCTTTAGTTTCTGTACATAAATAACGAAGCTGCTTTTGTCTTTTGTGGATAAGCCTATTTTTAATCCTGTTTTGGGGCCTGACTCATTTGGCTTTGCTACCAGAACATGTTCATTGCTCTATGCTGTACTTTTAAATGTGTGATACTGTATTCATTAGGGCTGCACGATTATGGCCAAAATGACAATCCCGATTATTTTTGATCAATACTGAGATGTCGATTATTTATCACTATTATTAATTGATTTTAGTGACGACATATTTTTATTGCACTTTCACATTTAAGTTTTCTCATGCCACAATATAACACACAAGTAGGCATGAGAGAACTTGAGCTGGTTAATTATGACAGAATTTAGGAACATAGTGTGAGCCATGACACATTAATTTACCTTCTGATAAACTAAACTTAATATTTTCAGTTCATTTTACAGACTGTATGCAAAAATCAACCATTAACTTGTTCCACCTTGTAAACAAATACAATAAACCTCAATGTTCAGTGTTTGAAGTCTGCTCCTCTTAAATATATTTAAAGCTACACTATTAGACATTTTCCACTGTCAAGGTTCTTGGCTGGAGGCAGTTCTCAAACCGCTCTGTGTATATTGTATATATATCTGAATAATCTCATATAGGATGTGATTGGGTGAGTTCATTTACCCGCCAGATGCGAAGTGCTTTAGTTTAATGTTGCTCATTACTGACGCTCCACTCAGGATTTTTAAATAAGATACCGATCGAGATACCAATCTTTTGTTGTTTAAACCTTAATCAGGATATGTTCAGTTATGTTCTGGGTAAGAGAACTCAAACCCAATTTGGACCAATCAGCTGTGAGCAAAGTGACATATATATATATAAAATTCAACTTCCCAACCCAAACTGTAAGAAGAGAAACATCAGTGCCAAAGTGTAAAACAATTATAAACAATTTACAATATAAATGTAAATTGTTTATGGCATCAGTGCCAAAGTGTTAGTTTTCCCACTTTGCCTCTTGCGGTTTCTTGTTCACTTGACAGGTCGTTTTTTGTTTTGTCTACTTAACTTCAATAGACGGAAAATAAAGAGACTTGTAAAGTTTAGAACTATTTATAGCTCTAGAAGAGAAGTGATAACAGGAACTAACTTGTTGGACGTGTTCAATACATAACAGGATTATGCGTATTTTAACTGCTGTGGTGTGAGTGGAATAAAACACTTTGGGGCGTGCTGTTATCGGAAAACTTGGCCAGAGCGATCACACAACATGATCAGTGATTGTTTTCCAATAACGGCATTGCTTGTCATGTTTTATTCCTTATTATAAAAGGCTGCCAGTGGCAACTTGTAGCACTTTTATTATTTTTTCATTTAACTGAATATTGAAACTCGCACACAATTTCCTCTAACAGTTTATTTTTCCTTTGTCTGTATTCACTGGCTGCTATTTTAGCAGTTATACATATGTTTTTTGTTCTCCATTACTGTGATCCACTGCTGACTAATTCCAGGTGACAGAAGATTATCTACCTGTTTTGGGAGACGACCTTGCAAGCACTTAAAGCCAACCATCAATCATATTCTATCTAGGTCTTCCTTTCAATATATTTGTGAGTTTTATCTTGCTTGAGAAAAAATGTATATTTAGATAGATAGATAGATCCTTTATTTGTCATTGTAGGTAGTACAACGAAATTTGCAGTGCTTACCCGTTAATACATCATTCATACATTTAAATAAATAAAACAAGAAA
>JAFFST010053971.1:0-12036 GCA_022414735.1 Noturus placidus
GACTTTTCCCCATTTATATTTTGTACTTCACTTTTTTAAAGCGACACCAGTCTCTGTGGGACACATCACACCTGTGGACCTACAGAATCATGTGAAAAAGGAAGAACCTGAAGATAAAGACTATCTCTGTAAGACACCAGGGTGTATTATGGCCCAGACTGGAACTCAGTAACTAGGGGTGTAACAATACATGACACGTGACACGATGCATCAAGATACACAAATGTGATGGCATGCCTTGTGGAAATGTTAAATCGGCATTGTATTAATTTTGACTCATGCAATTGCAATGTTGGAACACCAGAGGTCCCAATCTGCACATTCCATAGAGTTGCAATATGGTATGTAAAGAGCATGCCGATCACATGATTGTGTTTTTCTTGGAGACTCTGCACCATTACTAAGACAGCAATCATGTGCACTTGAAAAATGACTGATGGATTGCAATTACTAACTTGACTTGGCACAATGTCATAATTTTTATGCTGATATGGTGTACCTAGTTCAAACCAGTAATACCAGTATTGGTGCTTTTTGGATGCTAGATGGGGCTATGGGGTAATTGTTGGTTGTTGAATAGCTAATGTTGGTTTTTTATGATCTTTCATTTTAGCTGCTTTGGCAGGGTGATGAGTGTGAAGGTGTGCAAATAAATTTCTCATGTTCCATCCTCTCGCTGTAACGTTTGTCGTGCAGTTTCTTCCTATAGCTTTAGCTGTGTTTTCAGGTTCTCTGTGTTCATTGGGTGTGTTCATTTGGAATATTGGTATACAGGAGTTGTCACTCTTTCAGTCATTTCAAAACTGACCTACATTTTGTCTTGTAAATGTGGCTAGATTCACAGATCAACTAGAGGAAAAATGCTTGTAAATGTTGAGGAAAAATTTATGGAATCACCTTGTTATTTGCATTGCTAAATCAAATACCAGCACAAATCTTAAAATGCAAAGAAGTTTGCAGTTAAGCGTGCTTACAGACTTTAACCTTGGAGTTTTTGAAAGGAAACATGGTTACAACAAGATAGTTGTCAATTGAAACAATGGAAAGTATTCAAAAACTTCTTCTAGGAGGAAATCTGACAAGGAGTGTGGCAAAAGATGGCTGGTTGTTCTCACTTAGCTGTGTCCAAAATTTGGTGAAAGTATAAACAAAATTGGTCGTTTATAAAAGGAAACATGTGGGTAGACAAAGGAAGACATCAAAGCATCAGGATAGAAAATGCAAAACAAATGAGTAGAAACAGGAGTCAATGTTTTCCAGGGATGCTAATGATTAACTATTAATTGATTGTCGATTAATCATTTCATCAATAAAACTTATCAATGGTGGATTTAAAAAAAAAAAAAAAAAAAAAGATTTTTACCAGTAGCCAAAAATTAAATTTACACCTGTTTTGTTAAGTCGTTTTCCATTCCGCCGGCGGAATGTACTTGTTAAAAGGGATTTATTGAGCAAGGTCATCATTAGAATGTGTAGTTTTGAGGTGCGAGCAAGCTTAGGCACAAAACACGTGCAGAAAACACGAGGAAAAATGAAGTGAGCGCGCTGTAGTTATGTTTGGGATCATTTTATTTTAAATGTCAATTGCAAACATTGTGATTGTGTTTTAAAATATAATACAAGGAGTACCATGATAAACCATTTAGAAAGGTGCATCCAGTTGCCTCCATGACAGGATATGAAATCACACAACCAACAATAACCTCCGTTTTAGCAGGGGGGAAACAACTGTGTGAAATGATTGCAAATGACATTTTGCCATCAGTGTCAGTGAAGATGATTCATCTGACAAGCCACATACTGCACACCACTTGTGAACGTTGCAGTGAATGTCCGGGCCAAAAGTACCTTTTACTTTTTTATTCAGAAAAAAAATGCACATTGGTTCTCATTCAGAAATAATGATTAAAAAAGTACTCTTCTCTCAGAAGTATTTCTTCATTCAAATTTTGTTAAATATTCAAATATTCTGAAAATATCAAAACCCTGTATAATGACTTGAATCAAATCATGAATGGAGTGTATTCTCACACCCCTGGAATAACTTTTTAAAGTCTTAACTAGGCTTTATTTGTGACTGGACCAGTCCTTCAGCACTGGTCTCCCTCTTGTTCTTTATAGTTTTACGTGAGTTGACAGTATTTAAATGTAAATCTTGGAATTTCAGATGCTGGGACATCAAACTCTGTGGAAGATGTAGACCAAAATAATGGAGGATTTGAAAGGACGTATGTAAAAGAGGAAGAGTCTGAGGATGAAGACAAGCGCTGTACAAGGACAGACTGGGGTTGAGTAACACTGACTTTTTCTATACTATGCAATTTATTAAACATTTTTAGTCATGCAAGCTCCCAATCAAAAAAGACCTCCTGTATCATATGTGAAATCAAGTGTCCTCCACATCCAGGTGATCTTCAGCAACAGTGGTAGCTGTGAGGCAGTCAGCCAGCTGGCAGTTTATTGTTGCCTTTCAGTCAGTTCACTTGGTATAACTCAGGACGTATGGGACACCAAGCTTTCACCATCCTGCTAAAGAGAAGATATGTTTTCATGCTTGTAAGGAAGGTGAGGTGTGGTGATGTAGAGCAGTGTTTCCCAACCTTTTTTGAGCCAAGGCACATATTTTACATGAGAAAAATCACACGGCACACCAACCATGTCACAAAAGTGTATCCATCCATCCATCATCAACCGCTTACTCCTTGTCAGGGTCACGGGGAATCTGGAGCCTATCCCAGGAGGCATCGGGCACAAGGCGGGGTACACCCTGGACAGGGTGCCAGTCACAAAAGTGTATATATAATGAAAATCTAGTATCAATTTACTTACTCAGTGTGAAACCTGGGCCTGTTTAGTTGAACACAAAGCTGATATTCTTGCAGGAATTGAAGAAAGACAAACACGAACATCTTCCTCAACAGCTCTGAGTCTCTCTCTTTTCTTAGTCTTTATAGTAGTCATGCTGGAAAAGCCCAGCTCGCATAGATTGGTTGTGGAGAAAGGGAGAAGAGCTGAAATGGCCTTGTTTCCCAGAATGGGGAACTCCTTAGCAGCAGTCAGCCAAAAACTGTCCAACGGTAGATCAGCAAAGCTCAGCTTCAGACCACGATTTTGTCTCAGTTCAGTTATTTCATTCTGCTCCTGCAAAAGGTTAGGGTTAGGGATAGCCACCGGACCTCCGTGTGAAGCAATAACACTTTATGCTCCGCTCCCGTTTCACCACACAATGACGCGAACATGCGGCTTTTCACAGGTCTCGTCTTCACAAAGTTTATCATGCGCACAACATCTTGCAGTACAGAAGCTAGGTCTGCTGGCAATGTTTTGGCAATGAGTGCTTCCCAGTGCAGAAAACAATGTGTCGCAATGACATCTGGATTTTGCTCTTTCACTCTGTTCACAAATCCTTCGGTGCGCCCCAGCATGGCAGCTGCTCCATTGGTGCAAACACTCATGCAGTCTTGCCACTTCAGTCCTTCTTGTTCCAGGTACTCTGACAAAACTCGAAAAATTTCTTCTCCTGTTGTTCTTTCTGGCAATTCCTTGCAAAACAGAAAGTTTTCTCTGATGATGTCTCCGTCTACAAAGCGCATATTTGCCATAAGTTGCGCATGCTCTCTGATATCCGTAGATTCATCAAGATGCAATGCAAATTTACCACTGATGCGCAATTTTTCCAAAACGATCTCCTCAGTGTCTGCAGACATGTCTTGAATACGTCTGGAAATTGTATTATTTGATACAGGAACTTGGGCTATTTCTCGAACGGCGCCAGGGCCGAGAATCTCTTTTAAGATAATTTTGCGGGCAGGCATTATTAATGTCTCAGCCACGGTGTGTGGCTGTTTTGATTTGGCGGTGAGTTCAGCAACTTGGTAGCTCGTTTTAAGAGCTTTTTCACTCATTTAGGTGGTTTTCCTCAATAATGCAGCCTCTTTCCCAGTCTGTTCACGCAGATGAACAAAATAGTCTCTATCCTTGTTTTGAAGTGACGCGTTTACTCGGAACCATGACACTGTTGGACAACTTTTCCCCACACACCAGGCAAAGCGGACTTGGCGCGCTTGGTTCCCCGGTGAAGGTAAATCCAAAGGTAAGATAACTTTCATTGTACTGTCTTGAGCTCACCCATTTTGCTTTCTTCTGTCCAGTATTCATGCCAGGGCCTTCATCTGGGTCCGAATTTTCTTCAGGACCCAGGTCAGATTGAGTACTTTTTCTTTTCAAATATTTATCCATCGTTATTACCCACTCTGTCGCACTCGAAGCATGACTATGGACATGACTGTGGATATCCGCGTCACGCTACCGGAATGCATAGTCATGCTTCACGCTGATACACTGCCCCAGAGAGTGTGCTGGGGTCTTCCAGAGCGGCCAAGATCCCGGTCGGCGGTCAGGGAGGTCTGTGGATGCACCAAGGGAGCGAAGTCCTCTGTTGTGTCTGAATCCTCTGGAAGAAACACAAAACATAATGTTAGTCACATTTTGGGAACCCTCTCCTCTTTTGCTATAGGAGGTTGGCCCTTTTATTTGCTCCTTCTGGCTGCTAGATGGTGGATAGCGGCTGCGCTGATAATTAGCCGCCACCATGTTAGTTAGTTAGTTAAACTTTATTGTCCTGTGAGGGAAATTTGTCTTGGGCAATGTGTGTGTCTCTGTGGCCCTTCCTCGCAGCCACATGCTCTCTGGCTGTAACACTGGTGGTGCTGAAGTGGAGTTGTCCTTTCAGCACTGTAGCGTCAGTGGCAGGAGGAGCGTTCTTTCTCTTTTGTGCGCCTGCCGCCGGACTGTCACCACAGTACCTCCCTTCAGCTCCAATCCTATTGCCACTGTGTGTTGGGCCCACAGCGCATCGCATCATAAGAGGCTTTCTGCGTTCCGATGTTGGGCTCCTGCCAGGTGTTGAACCTGGAAAGAGAAGTCCTGCAATGAAAGGAACCATCATGTTACCTTGGCATTAGTGTCCTTGGCCATCCACTGCAGTGGTGCATTGTCCATCACAAGAGTGAAGTGTTGACCTGGCAGGTAGTAACGCAGCTCATCAATGGCCCACTTTATTGCCAGGGCCTCTCGCTCCACTGCAGTATATTTCCTCTCAGCCTGGGACAGCTTTCTGCTGATCTAGAAGGCTGGGTGTTCTTCTTCATTTGTAAGTCGCTTTGGATAAAAGCGTCCGCTAAGTGAATAAATGTAAATGTAAAGTATGCGAGAGGATGGCGCCCAGCCCAGTCTCTGACGTATCAGTGTGTACTGCAAATGGTAGGGTGAGATCTTACTTAGTACTGGGGAACTGATGCGAGCTTCTTTCAGGGCGTGGAATGCCTGCTGCACCTCTGCAGACCATTTCACCTTGTCCGGTTGGCCCTTTTTTGTGAGATATGAGAGGGGGGAGGCTTCAGAGAAGTTAGGCACGAATCTGTGGTAATACCCCGCCAACCCCCAAGAAGGCATGTACCTGTTTTTTTTTTTTTTTTTTTTTTTTTTAATTTATGTAGTCTGCGGATAGTTCTTAACCGCCTTGATCTTTTTTGCTTGTGGTTTTTTGTAGTTGCCGGCCAATATGGTATCCTAGGTACTGTGCCTCAGTCAGCCCTAGGTGCCAGTTTTTTTGGGTTGGCTGTCAGCCTGGCCTTTCAGAGCTCCTTCAGGACTTCCCCCAGGTGGAACAGGTGATCCGACCAAGTGGAGGAGTGTATAACCACATCGTCCAGGTAGGCAGCTGTGAATGTACGATGTGGTCGCAGGATGATGTCCATCAGCCTCTGTAATGTTGCGAGCACTCCATGTAGCCCAAAGGGGAGAATCCGGTCCCGCCAGTGTCCATTTGAAATACTGAAGGCTGTCTTTGGTCTTGCCTCTGGGACCAGTGCTACTTGCCAATAACCTTTTTTGAGGTCCAGTATGGATATGGCTTTCCCTAATCGCTCCACTAGGTCATTCACTCGGGGGAGAGGATAGCTGTCAAATTCTGAGACCTGCTTCAGCTTCCAGAATTCATTGCAGAGGCAAATACATCCGTCTGGCTTCGGCACAACCACAATTGGACTGTACCAGGGGCTGGCGGATTCCTCTATGATGTTGTCCCGCAGCATCCGGCTGACCTCTTTCTCGATAGCCTTGCAGTGGGCCTCTGGGGACATGATCGGGCCACTGTCTCACCACAACTCCCGGACCGGTTTTGATCTTGTGGTGGACCAGCTGCGTCATCCCTGGGGACATCAAAGACATCGGTGAACTGGTCCACCAGCTCAGTCAGCTCCTGTCTTTGTGGGTGGGTGAGGTCCCCCCCCCCCCCCTGCAGGACCAAGGCAAAAGTGTAGCAAATGCAGATAATACTGGAACAGACTCGATCCAGTTCTTCAGCAGGTTTACGTGGTATGTTTGTTTCTGCTTTCCTAACGTTCTACTGCAGGAAATAGTTCACAGCACCCGTCCTCTGTATATGGGCCTTGCCATTGGGCCAGGAATTTACAGGAGCTGTTTGGTACTAGCAGGAGCACACGATTGCCAGGCTGAAACTCCTGTGGTTGCGTTGTACAGTTGTATGCTACATTTTGTTCCTCCTAGGTGACTGTCATATACAGTATGTTCCTGTATGATCGGGGCCACTTGGTCTATCTGCTCCTGCATCTCCTGTACGAATTCAATGACTGAGCGGAATGCTGAGGGCTGTTCTTCCTTGGCTACACACAGTAGTCCTCGAGGTTGCCGTTCAAAGGGTGTGAAGCCCATGGATGCTTGTTGGTACTCCTGGCTGGCAACAAGGATGTAGGGCTGGAGGAGGTTCCAGTTCCTCATCTACCACCCAATGCAGCATAAATTTCAGGGTTTGATCAAACCATTCGACGAGCCCATCCGTCTGTGGGTGGTTGACGGATGCCTTCTGGTGTTTTACCTGCAACAGACGACATTAGTCTCAATATAAAATGTGTACCTTGGTCTGTCAATATGTCCTTTGGAATCCCCACACGGCTGAACAGGAGCACCAGTTCTTTAACGATGTTGCGGGAGGTGTCTTTGTATGGCGGCAACGCCTCTGGGTACCTGGTGGTGTAGTCCATGATGACCAGGATGTATTCATGACCCCAGACGGATTTCGTGAGTAATTGCACGAGGTTCATGTCGATCCTATCGAAGGGGACGCCTTTGACTGGGAAAGGGATAAGGGGTGCTGATGTTAGCTTCCTCAGGGTGGTGCGTTGTCACTGGCAGCACTGCTGGCAGAAGCCCCTGACCTCTGTCTATGATTTCGGTTTATTACATGCATGCTGCTCACCTTTGCCATAGCGTCCCCCTCGTCTTGGGCCATGTAGGCCTGCCGGACCTATGCCTCCTTTGCGCGTCGCGGTGCCCTCCTGGTCCTGTGACATAGGACGGTTGGAAACCCTGGCCTGTTTCTTCCCAGGAGCACTGGGAGATCTGGGATGATGCCCACCAAGTGGCCAGGTGCCTGTTCTGCCTTGTATTTGTACCTCGGGTGTGGGGACTACCCACGCATCTCCATGTACACAGGTCAATTGCGGCTCCCTTCATACTGATCTTTTTTGTCAGAATTATTGGTCTGGCCAGGGTCAGCGTGCTCCCTGAGTCCGGCTCTGTTGACATGGCCTTGTCCCTGGGTGTCCCGTAGGCAAGGCGACTTCGGCCGTTTCTTTTCTCCTCGGAGTAGTTCTGGCTTTCTGGCTGTTATGGGGAAACCTTCTAGGAGGGCTGAGAGTTCTTCGTCATTCCCTGCCAAGTTCCAGGGTGGCCAAGGCTTGTTCCAGGGCGGTTAATAGTTCTTTGGTGTTTTCAGGAGCCTGCATCCCCACAGCCTGGCGTTCTGTGTCTGCGGCCACACGCTCTCCGGCTGTCCAAAACATTGGTGGTGCTGAAGCGGAGCTGTCCACCATGTCGTCACGATGCATTACCTGTTGCTGCTCTCAGCTGCTTTACTATGGTGTTGCATTCTACTTAGAAACAGATACCTATACACTCTTAGAGTTCTCTTATTGGTTAATTGAACGTGTTGATGTTTTATAAAGTTGTATAAAACATCCACACTGATAATCAGTATTGTCAGTTATAAAAAAAATTTTTAATTAATCAGCCTTACTCTACAGCTGACATGACCCTTCATTTTACCACATGCCACCTTTCTTACAGGCATGAATGTGTCTTCATCCAGGTACAGGAAGGTGGGGTAACCCTATTATTTGTGTGACACATTGTTTCTTTCCTTCAGAGAACAGGGTTTATAACTACAAGCTAAACTTCCTCGGACTGGTTCATATCGACGTGGTAGGCAAAGTTTACTTGGTGGGCAATAAAACGTTATTGACTTGTATTGCAATGATGTTGTCCTAAATAACGATCATAAGCTAAGGTTATTCAAATGTGATAAACCTTCATTTATATTTACCTCATATTGCTGAAAGAGCATTTACATTTACATTTACATTTATTCATTTAGCAGACGCTTTTATCCAAAGCGACTTACAAGTGCACACTCACACACCAATGGTAGCAGAGCTTCCATGCAAGGCGCTAACTTGCCATCGGGGGCAACTTAGGGTTCAGTGTCTTGCCCAAGGACACTTCGGCATGGGATCACCCGGGCCGGGATTCGAACCGCCAACCCCACGGTTAGTGGATTAGTGGACAACCCGCTCTACCGACTGAGCCACAGCCGCCCAGCAAACCGCTGTATCCTGATTACACAGCATGTAGGGTTCGCATTGCAAACACAAATTGAGGGAATCATGTCTAAACAACAACAGTGGCATTTTTTTCTTGTGGCCTTGTTGGGATCCCTTAAAACTACTAAAAAAAAGATTTTAAGAGGATGTCTTACCTCTGATATTTACATTTTAGTTTTGTGCTGTGTGACTTGGTTAGCCATTCTCTGTACATCTTCACCAGAAGTTATTTGTCACTGTCCAATTCATAATCTATAGAGCACTGGTTACATTCATTTATTATAATTTTTTTTTTTAATATGAGTTTAATACTAGTACTGTTCATTTTCTGCTCCAGACATGGATGATGCCCAGGTACAAGTCTTCTCCTGCTCTCAGTGTTCACTTTCCTCTACATCTCAAATTCACCTCCACAAACACATCAGAAGATACCACTATGAGGAATATGAGAGACTGCTACAATCAGGAGAGTTAAAAGACATGAACACGATCACCGCAGTAAGTTCCAGTATTCAGCAAACAGCCTCCGTTACACTCAATAATAACTCCTCTAATAAACAAATGCAGAGAGGAGTCTATCCCTGCTCACAGTGTGGGAAGAGTTTTACTGATCGGCGTAATCTCAGACAACACCAGCGCATTCACACAGGAGAAAAACCACATTCCTGCTCAGATTGTGGGAAGAGCTTTAATCAACGGAGTCATCTTCAAGCACACTTGCATATTCACACAGGAGAAAAACCGTATCAATGCTCAGAGTGTGGGAAGAGTTTTATACGACAGAGTGACCTACATGTGCACCAGCGCATTCACACAGCAGAAAAGCCGTATCACTGCTCAGAGTGTGGGAAGAGCTTTATTCGACAGAGTGAACTACAACGACACCAGCGCATTCACACTGGAGAAAAACCATATCACTGCTCAGAGTGTGGGAAGAGTTTTATTCGACTAAGTGAACTACAACGACACCAGCGCATTCACACAGGAGAAAAACCGTATCAGTGCTCAGAGTGTGGGAAGAGCTTTAATCAGCGGAGTAACCTACAAATACACCAGCGCATTCACACCGGAGAAAAACCATATCACTGCTCAGAGTGTGGGAAGAGGTTTTTTCGACAGAGTAATCTACAAGTACACCAGCGCATTCACACTGGAGAAAAACCGTATCACTGCTCAGAGTGTGGGAAGAGCTTTAATCGACAGAGTGAACTTCAAAGACACCAGCGCATTCACACATCAGAAAAGCTGTAAGAATGCGGGAAGAGTTTTAAGCAAATGAGTAGTTTCATCCAACACCAACACATTATCATAGCATAGTAATTGATTTGAGATTTACTTTATACAGGTGCATCTCAATAAATGTGGGAAAAACATTTTCCCTGTACTTTGAATCAAAAACCGGTACTTTCATATATTCTAGATTCATTTCACAAAGTGAAATATTTCAAGCCATTTTTGGTTCATTCTTGCTTATGGCTTACAGCTCATGGAAACTCTGTTATCTCAAAATATTTGAATAACAAATTTATAATACAGAAATGTCGATCTTCTGTAAAGTTAATTTATTCACTCAGTACTTTTCAGGAGTCAGGGCTCCTTTTACATGAATTACTGCAATGTGGCGTGGCATGGAGACGATCAGCCTGTGGCACTGCTGCGGTGTTCTGGAAGCCCAGGTTGCTTTGATAGCGGCCTTCAGCTCATCTGTATTGTTGCGTCTGGTGTCTCTCATAGATTCTCTATGGGGTTCAGGTCAGACGAGTCGACTGGCCAAGCACAGTAATACCATGATCAGCAAACCAGTTACTTGTAGTTTTGCGTAAAGAAAAAATTTACTTTTCACAGTATTCTAATTTTTTGAGAGGCACCTGTAAATAGGCCTTTAACAGTTACCATAATTTGTGTAAAGTATGTATGTACACTACCATGCAAATCACTCAGAAATTGCCTTGTGTTTTTAAAAAGAAAATCACAATTTATTTTCAGTTAAAATAACATTAGAACATAAATAGTCTAGACAGTGTTAATGTTGTAAATTATTAATGTAGATTGAAACAGCTGGTTGTTAATGGAATATCTACATAGGCATACTAAACCTCATTTTTGGCAACAGTCATGTCTGTATTCTAATTCCATTGAATTAGATAATCCTAAATTATGTAAAAAAGCTAATTTATCATTAGAAAAATGTATCATTGTGCATTTATGACATGGCTGAAACTTTTTGTACTGTGTAAGGAAGCAATAAAACTGACCGCCTTTGGGCTACTTGGTTAGCTGGAGCATCTGCATTTTGTGGATTTGATTATGGATTTCAAAATGGCCAGAAAGATAGAGCTTGTATAAGAAACTCATCAGTCTATTTTATTTATTTATTTGTTTGTTTATTTATTTATTTATTTATTAAAGATATGGCTATTCCATGTGCGAAATTGGCAAGAAATGTAGGTTATTTTACAAATGTGTGTACTACTTCCTTCACAGAACAATGCAAAGGAGCTCTAACTAGTATAGAAAAATAAGTTTTCAGTGCCTAAGTGAGGTGTTTTTTTTATCACATTAATGAGATACAGAACAAATGAAAAGTTGCTGGAGATGTTCTTGATGCCATCTGTCAAGCACAGTTGAGGGAATATGAGGGTATGGAAATACTTTAGTGCTGGTAAAGTGGGAAATTTGTAAAGGCTGAACGGAATCTTGAACAAGGAAGGTTATTATTCCATTTACAATGACCTACTATACCCTGTGGATGGTGCTTGATTGGAACCAGTTTCATCCAACAGGACAATGACCTAAAGCACTGCTCCATATTCTGCAAAACCAATTTAATTGGGAAGATGCTGTCAGTGGAATTGTGTGTGTTGGGTCAGCATAATTGCTGGATCTCAACTCTATTGGGCTGCTTTGGGAGCAGCTTGAACGGATGGTATGAAAAAAGTGTCATCAAACCAATCCAGCTTGTGGGAAGTGCTTTAGGAAGCATGGACTGAAAATCGATGCAGATGACTTAAACAAACTGAATGCCAAAGGTCCACAAGGCTGTTATTGCTGCAATGGAGGCTGGTGCTGGTCCCTGTATCTGGGATTGATTCAGTTTACTAATGGGTAAGATTCCAGCCTGTCGATTCAGCATCGGCACCAAGTCACAAACCTGTCTTCATTTCCATGAATGCACAACCCATCACCATGCATAGTCTTATGCTGCATAAAATAGTTGCTCTTGGTTCAGCCTGACCACTGATTTTGTTGTAATTCACTAACAGTTCACTTCATTACTGCTTCCATTGAAATAGACTTTTTCCACCATTTAAAAAAGCCTCACTAATGTTTATCTCTCTCTCTCTCTCATATATAT